>CM021733.1:118406072-118424025 GCA_011075105.1 Heteronetta atricapilla
TTTGGGGAGGTGGGATTTGGGGTTAGGTTTGGGATTTGGGGAGCTGGGATTTGTTGGGATTTGGGGAGGTGGGATTTGGGGAGCCATGCCAGTAGGGACTACAGGAGTAAAAGTACAAACAGGTGCAAAACCAGATGGCACAGCATGAAACAAGCTGTGGTCCATGCAGGGGAGCAGCAGGACCTGGCCCCGGCCGATGCTCCACTGCCCTGTGAGCTCGGGGTCCCCCAGCCCTCTGCAAGCCCCAGCCCCTTCCTCCTCGCAGAACAGAAGGGGCAATCTGGGAGTAAGCCCCCATCACCCGGTGACTCCCCTGTCACCCACCACGCTGGCACCCTCAGGCTGCCCTGGCTGTGCCCTGGGCCACCGAGGGAGCCGGGTACACCAGGGGTGTCAGGACCCCGTACGCAGCAGGGCTCCCGGCAAGGAGCGCAGTTCAGGAGCGGGGACCCTTCTACCTTGTGCCCACGGCCCAGGCTGCCTCTCCTCGCTGTCTGAGGGGCGGCAGGTCCCCCAAGAACAGCCACTCCACTGCTTTCACGGCTCCAGCCACGTTTATTGAGGCCCTCAGCCCTGCCCCGTTGCTCTGCGCATCGCGCCAGCCCCGGGGTCGGAGGCAGAGGGTGCCCCGGCTCCTCCTTCGTGGGCTCCCCCATCAGTGCGCTGCTCCCAGGCACTGCCAAGGAAGATGTGACCCCTCCGTGTCCCTGCATCCCTCGCACCATGGGGTTGCAGCAGGGTCTGGGGGCTGGGGACGGTCCCTGCTGTGTTATTCCCACACCCCGCAGGGCGCAGTGGGCACCTTGAGGGAGCCAATGTCACGGGGCGAGGGACGAGGGCAGGCACCTTCTCGTGCAGCCCTGCCTCGCCAGCCAGGTTTGGGCTTTTCTGGGGGACACGGTGGCCTCGGGACTCCTTCCAGCACCGTTGTCGTGTTGCGTGCTTAATTCCAAGCCGCCGCTTTGTCATCCCATGGCATCGCCTCCCTGCCCGCAAGCTCTCGTCCATGTCACTCTGGGGACAGAGGTGACCACAGTCCATCTGGACCCTCGGCATCGTCACGGCCGGTGCCCCCCCCCCCGTGGATGCGCTACAGGGGATGCTCACCCCCGGCGATGCTCAGCAGCTCCTCCAGCTCCTGCTTCATCCGCAGCCCCAGCAGCTCCCGCAGCAGCTCCCGGCGCCGGCTGCGGGGGGCGACCCCCATGCGCCGCAGGGTCCCCTCGGTCAGTCGCAGCAGGGCCCGGCCGGTGACCGCGTGCTCGGCCGCCAGCTGCGCCAGGTCCCCGTCCCCACGCCGCGCACCCAGCCAGGCGCACACCTCCGGCACCGTCCACTGCGCCGGGGGCCCCTCCGATACCTGCACCGGGTAGAGAAGGGGGTGAGCTGGGGGTGTCCCCTCGCCCCCCAGCCCGTCCCTCCAGCCCCATGGGAGATATGGGGTCAGGCTGGCTGCGCCATGCCCGAATTCCACCCCTCCCCGAAATGCGACCCTTCTGCTATCCCTGTGCCCGTGTTCGTGCCGGCACTCACATCCCCCTGGGGTCTCCTGCTCGCCCCCAGGGAGGGTTCAGCCCCCAGCCCCTGCCCTCGCTCACCTCGGCCAGCGAACATCCCTCCGACAGCGCCTCAGCACCATCCTGCACCTCGGTGTCCATGTGGGGGTCTGGCAGGGCTTGGGGGCAGCTGGGGCTCCCTGCAGAGGGGGCTGCAAAAGCTGGGGTGAGCACAGCCCCCTGCCCCCCCTGTTCCACACCATCCCTGGGGTGGGGTGGCTGCCCTCCCCCAGTGCAGACCCCTCCTGCACACCCAATTCATGTCCCCCTGGGCCGGAGCTGGGACAAGGCCCCAGCACCCATCCCTCCGCGTGGGCGCGCGGAGCCGGGCACACCCGGGAAGTGAGACCAGTCCCAACTCCCCACCACCTCCGCAAGCCCGTGGGGCTCCGGCGTGCCCTGGCACCCCCAACCCAGCCCGGATCCCTTCCCCAGCCCAACGTCCTCCTCCCCACCGCCCTCCACCTCACATCCTCCGCCCCGGGTCGAGCAGGAACCCAGCGCACGGGAAGCAGGAGAGCAAAAGAAACCTTTGCCCGGGCCCTCCCTCCGCAGGCACAGCCACACGCAGGCACCCCAACGGCACCGCGAGGCTGCCAGGGGCGCGGCTGCTCTGCAAGCTCGCATCGTGCTCCCCCCTTCCTCTTTGCTCCCCCAGCCCTGGCCACACCATCCCCACGCAGCTCCAGGTGAGACCCCGGCCAGAGCCAGGCACGAGGGTTTCCAGGGGTCGGAGGAGCGCAGAGCAGGGCAGCATCCTTACCGCGACCAGGCGAAGGAGCTCTGCAAAGGCTCCCCCCTCTCTCCCGTCCCCGTTAGGTGCGGAACGGGCCCATCGCAGCCCGTCCCACGGGGTAAAAGCCTTCGTGTACCCGTACAGATCGACGCAGGATGCACTGGAGCAGCCTCACCTCCAGCGCCAGCACAGGGCGAGCCCCGAGGATGAGTCACATCCCCAAGGGCTGCAGCCCTGCCCTGCAACAGCCCCCGCTGCTTGTGCCCCCCTTCCGTGGAGCCCCGGCGGGTTCCTGGGGACAGGTCAGTGCCCACACAGGCAGGACCAGCCTCGGTAAGGAAGCAAGCACCCACACATTTCTGTTGGGTGGCGATTTGTTATCTTTATAGACTGTTTAACTCAACACATCCCACGGGGTAGGAGTGCACCGAGTTACTAAGCTGCTTCCAGCTGTGGGAAGGGAAAAAAAAAGTCTTGTGCATCCAGGTACACGCAGAGCTCCCAGGACTTCCTCGCTGCCAGAGCCCTGGGAACGTGCTCCTACGTGTGTGGGAACGCCGGGGAGTGCGGCGGTGCTACCTTACACCGTCCTGCCCCGATCGGCTGGGAAGCACGGCGTGGATCAGCCCGCTCTCCAACCCGTCCCCAGACCCCAGTGGGACCTCTGCCCCGTGAAGTTCTCCGTGACGTGGACGTGCCCAGCTCCCCACACGTGGGCATTGATGTTCAGCCACTCCGGGTGCCCAGCATGGTCCCGCTGCAGCTCGCTGCCTGCACCCAGCTCCTGGGGGGCCGCTGCGCAGAGCCCCTTGTGAGCTGCCCCCAGAGCCTCCCTCCGCTGGGACACCAAGTCGGCTGCTACCGGTGCTGACCACGAAGCACACGAGGTGCTTACAGAAAACCCAAGTGCTGCCCCTTCTCCTCAGGTTCTCTCCCACCCGCAGCCACCTTGCTGCAATGTTGCACAAGACTTGCAGGCACCAAGCAGGCACCAAGCAGGCACCACCCGCCGTCCCACCCAGCTCTTATCTCACCTTTGCCTCCACAATTGCAGGGCTGCTCGGCAGCAGGTGACTTGCTGAGGCGGTTCCTTCCATGCAAGGGAGTCGAAGACTTTTGCAGGGTGTTTTGGAAGATGGTGTAGTGCCTGGCATAACCCAAGCCACCCTCGTCATGATAAAAACATGGAAAGATGAGGGAGGAAAGTAACTCAGAACATTAACCAGTGGGCCAGAACCATCTCATGTTCCCAAAAGCTTGGGACGAGGCTGCAGAGCTGATGTTTGTCACCAGCCTGCTGCTGCCCAAGTGTTCTCCTGTCCCTATTTCTGAATTTTAAAAACACCAGACACCAAAAATGTGTAATTAGGGTGCCACAGAGAATCAAGCATGAGTTATGTCTCGAAAACACGTTATTTTGATGGCTCATTTGGGCACTGGAGCTCGAGGTGGATTGTCCCATTTCAGAAAGCAAATACCTGGTTCCACCTTGGAACACAGCCCACACCTGTCAGGCAAGGAGAAGGGAAAGGGCAAAAAATAAAAACAACCCCACAAGCCAAACTTTTTTTTTTCTCCTGGTTTATTGTGGCAAACATCAGTGACACTCAATTCTCAGAGGCAATTTGCTAGTTCCATGCTGTTCGGACATCGTGCAGCAAACTTCCCCCTTCGAACCAGGTCGGCCACTTGAGTTTAAACCTGCTTCTGAAGAAGTTGTTACTCCCTCCAACCTCACATCTCAGCCTGCCGACATTCAGCACTTTATGGATCTCCTCATCTCTGAGCTTCATTCTTCGTACACCACTTGGGAATCATTCTTTTTTTCTTTTCCAGGGAAAAATAATAATAAATCTTGCTTACCAAAGAATTACAGTAGAAATCAGACTGGTTACAAGGACCTTGGAGACACTAAGAGCCATATTAACTTTTATTTTCCTCGACCTGGAATACGTCTTAGAGTGCATTTATTAGCTGAAAATTACCAGCAGTGTAGCTAAAAGGTATTTACAAAGGCCACCAAAAATCCTTTCCAGGAAGGACTGTCTGTATGTTTTTATTAGTGCATTGAAATGGCATTGCCAGGCACAGGGCACACGGATACTCGCTCAGCAGTCCCTTGTCCCATTACTGAGGGTAGAGCTCCACTAGCATTGCATGCCCCTAGAAATGGAGAGGAAAAGAGAACGGTCACAGAAAGGACAGGAGTCAACAGATGCCCATCTCTCGCCCCTATTAACATAAAAGTGAGGGCAGAGCCCAGAGCTGATGCACTACCAGGATTTGCTCTGGCAGCTCAGGGCTGCTCCAGGTGCCAAGGCAGCAGCCTGGTGATCTTTACACCACGCTGCTCCCAAGGCAGCTCGTAAAGCACTCAGTGAGGAGCGAGCCAGGGCCAGGACCTCAGGTTACCCACCCGGGCTGGGTTCCTACAGAACTCCCTCCAGTCAGCACAGCGCTGAACCCCCAGCCTCGACAGCTTATGGAAACCTCCCGCCCATTTTTCTTGTAAAGACTGGAATGGTGACCCTCACAAGCCAAAATCTGGGAAGTTTTTGAGAGCCAGCACGCAAGCCCCTGAGAACATAGCAGAAGCCTCTCCTTCCCCTGTATCACACGGGCAGCACGCTGCATCCCCCCTGCCCAGAGGTGATTCTCCCACTGGGCCAGAGGGACTTGTAGGTGGTCAGGGTGGAGGGAGCTCCCGAGGGAACAGTGACAGACCCCACGGCATCATTACCTGCCCCCCTGCAGCACAGGCAGCAATCAGGCCATACTGCCCTCCCTCCTTCTTCAACCTGTGGGCAGCAGTGATCGCAAGGCGGCAGCCAGTGGCACCGAAAGGATGTCCCAGCGAGAGGGAGCCGCCCCAGGTGTTGAACTTCTCCAGAGGAGGGGCTCCAACCTGCAGGGACACAGAGGGACGAGTAATAATCGCCTGTCTGGAAGGCAGCTGTGACAAAACCAAACCCCCACAGCCAGCCTGGGCTGCCAGGAAGCGTTCCTTAGCACGTGCATGTGCCTGATGACGGCACAAAACTACAAGGAAAGCTTTGCTGCTTCACCCCCCGTCAGGCAGGCGCAGTCTGTGCTGTCAGAAGGAATATGGGAGGGAGCTCTGAGCCCCAGCCACTGCTTTAATCCCCATCTCTCCAGGTGCTGGAGCTGTAGGGCCTCCACCTGCTGGCACTGGGAACGCCGCCACCACCCCCACAGAAACTCCTCATGCTGGGATTCACTGACCCAGAGCTCGAGGAACGTTACAGCCCCTCACAGAACACTGCAGCAGCTCTGGCCACGACGTGGAAACTGACAATGCTGAGCATAAACGAAATACGAAGACATCCTGGTGGTGTGCTTACCTTTGACTTCCTGCCCATGTAATTTTGTGCAAACCAGTCCGAATCCATAGCTTTCAAATTAGCCAGTATCTGCCCCTGCAAGGGAAGGGAGGGCAGACATGAAGGGAAGCCTCCAGACAGTGCTAGCAAACGGGAGATGCCCCAAGAGCAGCTCCAGCCACAAAACTAATACAGCCAACTGAAACAAAGCATTTTTCAGGAGCAGCTCTGTTAGCCAACGTTAACTCAACCTTAGAATCACAGACCTTAAAGGTCACCCAGTTCCAGCCCCCTGCCATGGGCACGACCCCTGCCACCAGCCCAGGCTGCCCCCAGCCCCATCCAGCCTGGCCTTGGGCCCTGACAGGGACAGGACACCCACAGCTCCTGGGGGCAGCCTGTGCAAGGGCCTCGCCACCCTCACAGGGAAGGATTTCCTCTTTATACATAACCTAAACCTACCCCTTTTTTAGTGTAAAGCCATTCCCCCTTGTCCCACCTCCCCACTCCCTGACAGTCCCTCCCCAGCTCTCCTGCAGCCCCCTGTAGGCACTGGCAGACCACTGTAAGGTCTCCAGAGCCTTCTCTTCTCCAGAGAACAACCCCGACTCCCTCAGCCTGTCTGCAGGAGAGCTGCTCCAGCCCCTGGATCACCTCTGTGGCCTCCTCCGAACTCGTTCTAATACTCATGTGTCCTTCTGGTGCTGGGGGCCCCGGAGCTGAGTGCAGGGCTGCAGGTGGGGTCTCAGCAGAGCAGAGCAGAGGGGCACAATCCCCTCCCTCGCCCAGCTGCCCACGCTGCTGTTGGTGCAGCCCAGGGTACAGATGGCTTCCTGGGCTGCAAGCACACACTGCCGGCTCACATTGAGCTTCTCGTGAACCAGCATCCCCAGGCCCCTCTCCTCAGGGCTGCTCTCAATCCATTCTCTGCCCTCCCGGATTTGTGCTTGGGATTGCCCCGGCCCAGGTGCAGGACCTTGCACTTGGCCTTGTTGAACCTCACGAGTTTCACAGAGGCCCAACTCCCTCTGGTCCAGGTCCATGGCATCCCTTCCCTCCTACGTGTGGACTGCACCACACAGCTCAGTGTCATTTAGCTAGAAAAAGACACTGTCCAATTAACAAGCCACATCACCAAATTAACGCGTGCTGACCCATTTAGTAGACGACCTGCAGAAGTGGTTTTCTCCATACAAGGATCTTGGTGACTTAAGATTTTTTTTTTTACACGGTTTCTTGAAGAACCTGTACTCCCTTGGTGACCTCAAGCAACATAAACCAGCATTCAAATGGATTGTGTCAGTGCATAAATGTCGGTTATTAGCTATATACACACACCACTTACATACCTGCATTCAGGGAAGATCTTAACAAGTGCTTTCACCACCACAGAAGTGAAAAAAGCAGAAGTCTGCCTACAGAATGGCCTCTTACAGCTAGAGGGAGCCTTGGCGTGCAGAGATACTCACAGCAAAAGCTTCGTGGAATTCAAACACATCGATATCAGCCATGGTTAGACCAGCCTTCTCCAGCACCTTGGGTGTGGCGTACGTTGGACTGAAGAAGAGTTAAGAACCAGGAGTCACACACGAACACATTTCCTCCCATTATCGCTCCCGTTTTTCCGCAGGAAGCCATGCTGCACTCCGTCTCCCCAGGATGCACGGTACGGTGCTCTGCCTTTCCCACTCTGGCTGAAGCACGGCCCCGGGAGCTACCCCCAGCAACCCAGGGTGGATGTTTCTGCCACAGCCACCCCCCTGCCAAGTCACACCTACCACACCAGCTCTCACAGCTCTGTGAGAAGGCACGGAGAGCAAAACCACAACCAAACGTGCAATGGCAAGTCAAGGCTGCTGTGCCAGCACAGGCTGTTAGGGGAGGCTACTCCTCATCGCCACCTACCCCAGCAGCAGTTGGTCCTTTGGATCCTGGGACACGTACACAAAGTCCCTGCGGAGGAGAAACGCTGTTGGTAACGGGAGGAGGAGAAGGAAACGGGAGCAGGCTTCAGACCCCAAGTACGGCAGCCCCTCTGTTACCTTAGGTAGGCCTTCGGTTTGTACCCCATGGCCAGAGCCTTCTCTTCAGACATGATGAGCATTGCCGAGGCGCCGTCTGTCTGCAACGGGCAGAAGAAGCCAGTGAGGTCGCTGCCTGATGAGCAGACGCACGCCGGGCACAAAAGGAGCCTGACAACCCCGCGGAGCAACCCCTAAGGGAGACCCAAACATGACCAGGGCTGCCTGGCTCTGCCACAGCGCTCCAAGATCTGCACAGCTGGCTTTGCTGTTACAGAATCACTGAATTGGAGGGGCTGGAAGGGACCTCTGGACATCATCGAGTCCAACCCCACCGCTAACAGCGGGTTCCCTGCTGCAGGTTGAGCAGGAAAACGTCCAGGCCTCCGCATCCCCATTGCTTGCCTTGCCTAACTGAATCCCCAGCTTGCACTCCTGTCTGCCCCAGCTACACCCCCAGGCCTCACGCAGGACCAGGATTTTACGAGGAATGATTTATCTTCCAGCACGTGCAGGAGCCCTGTGATACAGGACAAGTCTGCCTGACTGAGCGGATGGACGGACAGCCTCCGAGTGATGCCAGCACACCCTGCTGGAGCACCTCCTTCCAGCCCACAGCTCCCTTTGCTCTCAAGCAGGACAGAGGTGCCCAGCTGCACTATCGGTCCTTAGGACCAAACACACCTGTTTATTCAGCCCCATCCCAAAACCGGAGCATAATTCTGGGATGCCAAAAGCCAGAGGCTCAACACACTGCAAAAAGGAACATCATGGCCTTGGCAACATGATCATTCCTTTCTGGGACAACAGTCCAACCTGGCCCGCAGCTCTGCTGCATGCAGCACACCAGCAGTGTTTTAACTGTTCCTAAGGCCAAGGCTATGGCACTATGAGGCTTCTGCAAGTCCCCATGAACCTTAACGAGTTGGTATCACTGCTGCTTGAGGAGCCCCAGCAGCAGTTGTGCTCATCACAAACTTTGGGACAGCCTTTGAAAGGCACAAGAAACTGTCAGGGCTGCACGCAGAAACAAGACTGTGCCTTCGAGCCCTTTGTGGGAGACTGCCAGTGGCAATCGCCTCGTGTCGAGTCTCAGGGACCGGGACCCAGACACACCTCACCTAACTCACACAACTATACTCTAGATTTCAGCACGGCTGATGGTTGGTCTTGATGTCACCTTGAAGGTCTTTTCCAACCTAAATGATTCTATGAAAAGAGCTTAGCTTAGAAGCATTAGAGAGAAGAAAAGGAGCATACGTGGAAGAGGGCTCCATCACAGATGTGCTAGAGAAACCTCCTCTTCCACTCTGTGCATTACAGGGTAAGCCTTAACGTGACGAGCTTAGTCTGGAACACTGACTTCTAGCCTTAGGGTGACTGATCTCATCCCGGAACAGAATTTCTACAAATGCCATTGAACAATCAACCCCAGAGACAGCTACAAAAAGGCAGACATGTAAAAAGAAACCATTTCAGGGGCTTAATTCTTGTCTTGAAAACAAAACAATCCAGTCCCCAAGTTCACTACAAAAAAAATCTTAGAGCAGGTGGTATCACAAAGGAGACAATTCATTCCCACAGATGACACCAGCTGAGCCTACGTGCCTGTGGAGGCAGAGGGCACACCAGAGTTTCCCCAGCTGGCTCACGAACACCTTACCAGGAAGGATGAGTTGGCGGCTGTGACAGTTCCATATGGCTTGACAAAAGCTGGCTTCAGCTTGCCCATCTGCTCCAATGAGGAAGGGCGGATCCCATTATCTTTGGTAACCGTATCTCTGCCTGTTGATGTTTAAAAATAAAGAACAGTAACATGAATTTGAACATCAGGACTTGAAAAAAAATAACATGGCTAAAAATATCATTTAAAAATTGAAGCTGCTTTACTTTCCCTCTAAAGACAAAAAAATGAAGTGCTGCAGGCTATTTACAATAGGGAAAAAATACCCCACAGAAAGCCCAAGTTGATAAAAAGACTTTAAATAGAGATTATAAAGCCTAAATTGGAGAGCTGGATCTAAATCGGTGTATGCTTATGTGCCGAGTTTTGAGGAAGTGAGCACGCTGGCAAGAACCAAATACACGCATCTTCAGCTGTACGGGCTGCTTAAACACGGCAGCTAACAGAAAGCACTGGTCCTAGTACAAAGACAGCATGAAACTGCAGAAATGTAAGACCAAGGTCTCATTAGGGAACCAAGTATGGAGTAAAAGTGCCCCAAGTTGAAGTGCCCAGACTGTTTCACATCCGAGCAGTGACTGTGAGGCCTGGTGAGCTGGGGTCTAGTAAGTGGATCGTATTTCCAGTCTTCCTACCCAGCACCTGATTCATCAGACCAGCATGAATTTGTTGCTTATTTCTATTTGTTGTTGATAGCTTGGGGTATAAAAGAGCAGTTCTGATTTGCCTTGTCCTATTGTCACATTAGCAAGGATATAAGATGGATGCTACAAAATTCAGATATGCAAGGATAAATGTTCAGATATGTGTGTCTGGAAACAAGCTCTTTCAGTAGTCTTCCAGGGAGCCAGAGAGGGAGTACCACAGAGTTAAAATCTGTGACATACACGGAATGTTATGAATTGGTCCCCAGTGCTTCCTCTGCTCTTCTAAATAAAGCACTTCCTCATTTAACTGGTGTGAGCCAGCAGTGAAATAGGTGCACTTTTACCTGGCACTTTGAAGGGTACCACATCGAGCAGCAAGCCTCCGTCCTGGGCCTTCTTGGCTAGCGTGTGCGAGCGGAGGGCATACTCATCTTGCTCCACGCGGGAAATGGCGAAGGCAGCAGCCAGGCGATCAGCGGAGTGCCCCATGGTCTCGCTGGTGGAGAACTCCGCCACAGCTGGGAGCTATAAATAAAATAAAATAAAGTCAGCACACAGAAACGCCTCTCCCTGTAGCAGTTAGGGGTGCTTTATGAGAGACCACTACGTTCAGAAGCTGGTTAAGCCTCGCAGAGTCAGCGCCCATCCTGGCAGAGTCCATTCCCTCAGCAGAGCTGTGCAGATTGGAGCTATGCAAAGAGCAGGCGGTACCGTGACCGAGTCACTTCTGGTGTGAGAAGAATCATGGCTTTCAAAGGATATGATTTCAGAGAAAATGGATAAAATGAGATCCGGGCTGCTGCTACATCCAGGGGTGCAGGAGCCACATGGGATGTGCACATGGTGCTCTGTGAACCTAACAAGGATTCCCCTACGAGGGGTGAGCAGACCTTTTGGGCCAAGATCAAACAACCTCTCCTGGGACCTTGAAAGCTTCTGTTAAACACCTCCACGAGCAAAGCCAGAGACAGCAGGTGAGTTCAGCTCACCTTTTCTTCTTCCAGCAGCACCCAGGAAATCCCTGCATGCATTTAAGTCTGCGATTTTACTCTCTTATTTAGACTCTGGATCTTATCTCTGCTACGTGCGCTCTGTGCTTCCCTGCCCTCCAGCTAAAGGCAACGAGCCGGAGAGACACGCGCAGTTTTCCTGTGAAGAGTTCCTCTGATGCTTTACAACAATTGCACAAGCTACGAATCGATGGAAAAAAAGCTTCCATTTTTCAGTCTCCAGCACCCAGTTTGGCTAGGAGCCCCAGAAAGAGGGAGGAGGTTTGAAATGTTGATGTAAATTAGGTTGCCTGAAGACCGACATGTAAGAAGACAGAGTAAAAACAAAGCAGAGTCACGGATGCTGCAAGCTGCATCAGGCAACTGTAGCTGTAATGTAAATCACAGAGATCCGATAAAGGAGAGCCACGGGAAGCCACCTTAGCCCTTTTGAAATCCACGTATGCTCGCCAGTGAAGCTAAAAAATTACCTGAGCCAACTTGTTTCACGCCCCCTTATAAAACAGCTTAGGTTTTAGAATAGCAAGTTTTAATGGTTTCTAACAGTGTCTAAATGCCTGCCAACAAATACCTCAGGAGCAAAGTAGTCAGGGCGAATTTTGGAAATCAGGGCGAGCTTTTGGCCCAAGGTCTTGGCTCGGTTAAGAGTGAGCATAGTCTTCCTCATCTTCCTGCTGTGACGAATGGGAACATCCGACATCAACTCCACGCCCCCTGCTACGACGACGTCGCACTGTCCAGCTGCGATCAAACCCACGCCTGCAGAAAGAGACAGAGCCTGCCATGAGGGCTGCGGGGAGAAGCAACCCTTACCTCACTAGTGCCTAGCACACGACATTTTGTGTCCTCCTCCAGCCTCCGGCTTTGGCCAAGTGGCACAGCACGAGTTTAACTGAGACAGAGCAGGACAAACAGACATTTTATGAAGCACACTGCTTCTGTGATTTTGCTTTCTCTGTCACACACAGCGTGGGAGCAGAGCATTCCCAGTGATGCAGGATACCAACTTTTTTTCTCCTCTGTCCAGGCTTAACCAAAGATGACAGTAGCCTGAAAGGCAGCGACTTCCTAATCAAGATTTGGTCTTTACCTCCCAAGCTAACATGGATACTGAGCAGAGGCTGAATGCAAACAGTGCCAAGCTGCTGGCAGGCCTGTCGCAGGTGCTCCATTTGTAGCACATTTTGTTAGTTCAAAGTCTGTCTTCTGCTCCAGAAGTTCTTTGCCTGCTTAGTTATGCTCACTATGCAGCATGAGTTAGCTGAGGGATGGAGAGGAGTTGCCAAGCTCGGTTTCAAACCACAGCTTGTTCTTCCAGCCAACATACCTGTGGTCATAGCCTGGTTTGAAGAAATGCAAGCCATGGTGACTGTGTGGGCTGGAGTTTTGTCAGAGAAGCCAGCTCCCAAGGCAGCCTACGAGTGACAAAGAACAACTGTTAAAACCTGCACCTTTTGCTCCACGGGGCCAGATCTGCCTCCTGCCCAGCAACACGCCTTTGCAGACCAAGCTGAAAACAAGCACCCCGAGCTCCCACTCGGCCAACTACCGCAGCAGCAAGTCCCCTCCCTGGACTCTGGGAACAGGTGAAGGCAGCTGCCCCCCCTCTCAGGGCTCTCAGGCAGGCTGTGCCATCACCGGGGACAAACTAATCGCACACCTCATCATTTTGAGGGAGCTTTCGAGCACCTAACGTTGTCTTTGCTTCGCGTTATTTGCGAAGGTGGCACGTGAAAAGAGTTATTTCGAGCCCTTAGGACAAGGCGCTGCAAGCTGCTTCAAACAGGACAGAAAACATCTGCAGTTCAGCAGGCAGTCTCATTTGACCCAGCACAGGAAAAACTGCTCGCAGCAAGACCTTCCCTAGTTGAGACGTGGCCAAATGGTTTAAAGTTCACCACTTGTTCCCAAGTTAAAATTAAACCGCGGCCTCATCTGACTGGCAGGTGACCAAGGCAAGTATTTGCATACACAAGGCTAAAACCGCCGATGGAACTGGAGAGCCTCATAATCCCAAAGTCTTTCCAGCTCCTTACGTAATCGTTTTGCCAGGTTGCAGAGAATAACAGAAAATCACATGCCACCCGCATCGCATTCCTGGAGCAGACCAACCTCTGTCCGTGTACAACGCGTGAATTGGGTTTTCTGCCTGTCAGAAGAAAGGGCAACCAAGCTACTGCACTTCAGATCATTCAAACGCTGCATCTGACCAGGCAGCTGAAGCAAACAGATTCAAAGCAATCCATCACAGCACGCTCTGCTCCTCCCACCTACTTCGGACATACCAGCCTCTGAGTCCAGTCGGTAATTAGAGTTGAGTGATCAGCAATCAACAGCAACAGCTTCCCTTTCAGGCAAGAATCAAGCAGAGGCTTCACAGCATTAAAACGTGCTTGATATTGGGCGGATTTCAGCAAGGGGCAGAGCCCCATGCAGTTACTTGTCTGCCAATACCGGCACAACTAGCTTATATTCCTGAAGCCAAGCTACAGTGGACGTTTTTCACAAGGGCTTGTTATCTTCATCCTAGCAGGATGAAGAAACAGAAGAAACAGTGCAGGCAACCCACCTCTCTGGCCACATTGCTCGTTTTCACTTCCTGGATCACCGTGCCGTAAACAATGTAATCAACAACCTCCTTCGGGACATTGGTCCGGTTCAGCAAGCCCCTAGGGAGAGGACAGAAACGAGGAGAATTTGTACCGTGCAAGCAAAGGCGTTGCCACAAGCCCTCAAACATCTGTCTGCCACTAGCTGGAGAACACGGCAACGATGGGGCTGGAGCTGCCAGAGGTCCAAAGGAAACCTTGCGTGCGCAGGTGCTTAGTGACAAGTGCCACTGACCACAGACTGCAAATAATCCCAGTGGTATCGCGAAGCTTTATCACCTAATTTCGTGACACCAGTCACTGCCTCCCTCCAGACGTGGCTGCCAGTACCCTCCCCAGTTTGGAGAATCGTGACAACCAAATTGTAGGAAGCAGACCCCAGAGAAACCCAAGCCCATTATATTTGGTGTAGGAACGTGTCAAGCTTCCAAAGAGATGCAGAAAACGAGCAGTTTTCCCAGCTCGTTGGGAAACACGTTGCATAATTTGCTACCACATCCCGGCAAATGTGGCATCACAGGAAATCCCATTGCCGTGATTAAGGACAGTGGGATTCAGACAGTTTCACGCACTACAAACCACCAAATAAAAATGAAAATACAGGTACTTCCATCAAGGATTTCTCTCCAGCAGCGCTCCAGCCTCCCCGCACCCCAACGCCCAGGACACAGCCCCCAGGCAGCGTTAGCACCCTGCCTGCAACCACTGCAGCCTGCCCTGGCCAAACACGGCACTCAGATTCAACATGACAGCACCCAGCCTCCCAGTCCTTCCTCGGGCCTTGGAATCTCCTTTCCTCCCTGGTAACGCCTTCTCTCTCCTCAACTTGTCCTGTGCCTGAACAACAAAAATCCCACTGCTAAGGACACGCAGCTCTTGTCAAGTCGCTACAGAAAGGGACAGGAAGGTGGCGGCATCAGCTGGCTGCCCTTGTTGCCAGCTTTCTCTCAATTGCCGACGGTTTTTCCCCTTGAATTCTAAGCACACCTCAAGAGTATTTAGAGAACTACGCAGTCGGAATTCAAATTAACCAGTTGTTAAGTGAGACGACGATGGAACTCCATCGCCACACTTTCACTCATGCCCATTGCAAGCCCCGCTGCTCCAGTTATCTCCTGCGGCAGCAGCTGAGCGAGAAAAACGAAGCACTGCTCAGAGCCAAGAGCAGCCAGCTCTGTGCGTGCCACAGCGCCAGCACCGGGCCCCCAGCAGTTCTACGAGAGCTTTCTGGGCTCTTTTAGCATTCCGCGTACTTACTGCAGCGCTGCTCTGGCTAGGTCGTGGGGCATGAGATCCGCGTATCTGGAAGATAAAGGAGGCAGAAAATTAAGGGCAATCTTCTTCAAACCATACTTTTTCCATAAGGACGGGATAACCGTCAGCAATCTGTCATTTCTGGGCTCGTAGGCATAAAAAATAACTACATTAAGATGCCAAGTAAGGCAATTCTCTTCAAAAACTGATTCTACTGCTAACCAAGGCAGCGGGCATTTCCTCATCCTGTACTTACGAAGTGCCAGACTGCAAAAAGGGAATACGGACGCCCTCCACCACAACAATATTCTTCACACCACTTTTGGCTAAGGTCTTCTTACTCTTCGGCTGGACAGCTAAAAGAGAAGCACACCCGACTGTTAACGAGAGCACGATCAAGCTTAAAGCTGTTAAAATTAATAGAAAACTATGGAAAATGTTGTCTTTTAGCGTGTAAGTCAGAAGCACTGGAGGTAGGACTGGGCTGTGGTCTTGTCTCTGGTTAATTATGTGATCTGTAAATTGCTTTAACAACTCAGTATTCCCTCCTCAGTCAAGGGATTCATCTACAGCTACACCCAGGCAACAGCACAGCTGAGAATCGAGGCACAAACTTTTAGCCTCTGTTACCACCAGCAAGAGCGGTGCAGGAACAGCCACCTCTGAAAACGCTGCACGGCTTCCAAAACGAGTGAGGGAAACCCCATGCAAAGCCCTGCAGCCAGAAAAAGACCTCGCAGTCTCTCACTGGGGTGCAGCGAGGAGCACGCACAGCGATCCACAACCGCCTGCAGATGTGCTCCTGCTGCACGGTGACGGGGAGAGACTCTGTGACCAGTCAGCGCAGCTCCAGAAATAACCACCTTGCACTTCCCTGGGAAAGCGGTGGCAAAGGGAGCGTAGAGTTACTGGGGGTAACTGGCTGCTTTTCTTTAAGGCCTCCTGTGACTCCAGGGTGAAGATAAAAGCAGCGGCCCGATGCAGCACCATTCAACAGGCCACCGCCAGAGCTCTTTGGAAGCGACGATTTAAGAGCTCAGTGAGAATTTCCCAACACAATCAGGCCTGCAAATCTTAGCAAGCATTTACAGCAGCACAGGGCAGCTCCATTTGCTCCATTAAAGCACAAAGACATTTAAAAAATGGATTAAACCCAGCTAAACACCGCGCTCAAGCAAGCGAAAGCACAAGTATGAAACTCTGGCACTGTTCGTGGGTTTTACAGGGCTCTCTGTACAAAGCCAAGGAGATAATGGGGAGCTATTGTTCAGGTTCCTTTCCAAAATCCAGGCAGCTCAAAGCATTGCAGCCACGTGAGCAAGCCCACAAGGACTCCTAGAGTCCCAGATCACCCCAACTGCCCAGCGAGAGACCTGTGTAACGGTGCAGTCAGCAGCTCTGTTGAGACCTGAGCCTCTTGCTGGTCTCTTGGGACATCAGAGTTAATCTCACAAGCTTCCCCCAGTCAGGGACAATCCCATCCCGTCCTGGGGAAGAGGTCTGGTTACCCCTCGACAGCCTGTAACCTCCTGGCTTAGCTTTTCAGTTTAGACACCAGAAATCGTAATCTATCAGGTGAGGACACGCTGTGAGCTCTACAGGGGGCACAGCTGCTGCGGGCGAGGGGCGTTCAGGTGTCTGGGGGGCTCCACTGCAGGGCTCTGCCTGTAGTTTTACTTGGTGGCACCTTCTGGGGGGCATTCTGGTTCTACCACTGACTGCACTGCGCTTCCGAGATCCGTGCAGGATGAGGCAGGGGTGGAACAGGGAGGCAGCTTCACCACCTGCCTGTCAGCACAGACCCACGGCGATGCCTGGTGCCAGCACCTTACCTGCAGCCTGCAGCTGTGGAGAGCAGCTGAGCGACCGAGCAACTGAAAAACAAGGAAAGGAAAAGGAGGATCTGTCAAATCTTAGGTGTTAAAAACATTTCCTGCTTCTGTAAGGAAAAAAAAAAGTTAAAAAAAGGTAACATCACAGTAAGACAACTGCATGCACCTGCGCATCTGTGATGTATTTTTTATTTCACTCTGTTCATAAAAGGGGCATGGTTCATACTGCCAAGATTCCTCCTGCACTGGAAGACGTGGGAAGGACAAACATGTCAGCAATGGAATCAGTTTAAAAAACAGATGACAACGGCACAAAGATTCAGCTACAAGCATCCACTCCAACTCTAAAAACGAAAACGGAACTTCGTGACCTCCCAGTTCAAGCTTTTAATAAAGGCAAAGATACTTACAGACCCTGGCAGCCCATGCTGAAGAAGCAGGGAGGTTTCGGAGGGTATGGGTCAGCATGGAAGTCATCTTGATATCTAGAGGTGGCAAAGACCGCTATTAGTCCAACCTGATCTCTTCAGAACCACTCCAAAAGAAGCAGTCTGCCTGTTTCACACAGCCAAAAAGCCGAGAAAGGGAAGGTGATCCAAGGGCAGCCGAGAGCAGCGGCACGGAGAACTACTTGCTGTTAGTTTTCGAGCAGCACCTAACAGACGAGGAAGACTGGGTTGTAGCTATGGCCTGCTATAACGCTCTGCAGATAAACACCGCTCTCCCCGATGACCCAGCCCGGTATCAGCAGCCAGGGCAGCGTTAGGCTCCCCCCTCGGTAACTGTTCCACCACTTCCCCCTGGAAAATTGTCCCCGCGCCCAGCCAGTGTCAGCGTGACTCGCCTGACGCGCTCTCCTTGGCACCGTTTCACGCCGCTGCCCCTAATTTTATCCCCTGCTGCTAACCCAGGAGCTCCTGCCGTGCTCTCCCTGGGGAGCAGAACGAGCCGGGGTCCGGCACGCCAGGCTTCACCCGGAGCCCACCCCGAAACGGGATCCCCAGCCTTCCCCACACGCAAAGCCTCGTCTGCAGCTTTACCCCCCCCAGAGCGAACCCTTGGATCATGAAGGTTGGAAAATCCCTGCAGGATCCCCTGCTCCAACCACCCCCTGCCACCAGTGTCACCATTAAACCACGTCCCCAAGCACCTCGTCCAACCTCTCCTTGAACACCCCCGGGGACGGTGACCCCACCACCTCCCCGGACAACCCGTCCCAAGGCCTGACCGCTCTTTCTGAGCAGAAATGTCTCCTCATTTCCA
>CM021733.1:118424425-118454753 GCA_011075105.1 Heteronetta atricapilla
GGGGGGCGGCCCTGCGAGGGGTGGGGGGCGGCCCTGCGAGGGGTGGGGGGCGGTGAGTCACGCGTGGGGTGGTGCTGGGGGAGCTGTGAGGGGAAGGAGGGAGCAGAGTGTCCACGGGTGGGGTGGGGTGGGACTGTGTGGGGACCTGGGGAGGTGCCCCCGTGGGGGGTGTGCCCACGTGGAGGAGGGGCGCGAGGGGATATGGGGGGGGTGCCCACGCGCGGATGTGTTGCTGGGTGGGGGACACTCCTTGTATTCATGTCTGGGGGGGCTGCAAGGCACGGGGCTCTGAGGAAGCTGGGGCAGGGGGTGCCTGGGGAGCTGGTGGAGACCCCATGGCTGTGTGTCTTCCCCCCCTACCCCCCATGGCCGTGTCCCAAGGGTGTTGGATTTGCGGCCTCCGTGTCCCCCCAGGGAGGGTTTTCGGCACGTTCCCACCCACCCCCAGTTCCTCCTGGGGGGCCGTGGTGTCCCCACAGGGCAGGGGCTGCTGCCCTGCCTGTTTTGGGGATCTCTGTGTGGTGCTGGGGGGGGTCCCGTGCTTGGGAGCAATCACAGGAACGTAGCACCGTGGTTGGGAGGGACCTCAAGGGTCATCCAGCTCCGACCCCAGTGAGGGGGGAGGGCTGCGGGTGGGATTGTCCCCAGCTCCTGAGCTGGTCCCTGTGTCCTTCCCTGTCTGCGTGGGGCTGTCCCTGTGTCCTTGGGCACCTGGCTCCCGCTGCTGCTCTCCAGGCGTGGCCGTGGGAGGGGGCCGTGCGCCTGCCCCCACCTTGGCTTTCTGCACCCCAGGGGGAGACCTTCCCCCTCGGGGCCCGTTTGCGTGCACCTGAGGGCGAGGTGTCCCCGTGTGGCTGGGGACAGACCCCCAGGTTTTGGTGTCCGAGCATCCCCGCCAGCAAGTGATGCTCCCCGGCGCTCCCTCCACCCTTGGCAGTGCCCTGCATGTAGCTGGGACGTGGCTTTCACAGGGGAAGGCTCGGGCTGGTTGGAAACAGCCGATTTCAGTGCTCCCGTATGGGTGTGGGGCTGAAATCCTGGGCCCAAAGCTCGTCTCGGAGACGCGTGCATGCCCCGGGTGCTGCAGGAGCAGTGCCCCCGCTGACAACCAGCAGAGCCCTGGAGCTCCCGGGGCCATCACCGGCAGCCTGGTTGTGCCTGCAAAGTCAATTAGCGTCACCCACCGTAATTAACAGTGTTTTTCTTGCACCTTGTTCCGCCAGGAGGGGTGCAAGTGGCAGCGGGAGGCAGGTGAGGCTCAGGAGCCAGCTGTACCTGCTGGGCCGCCAGCTGACAGCTCCCGGGGGGGAAAAGGCTGCGCGTGTCGGGAGGTTGGCATCCAGCAGTGCTGCTGGGTGGGCTCACGCCTGCAGCAGCCGTGCTGAGACCGTACCGAGCGGCTGCGCTTTTGGTTTGGGATGGGGAAGATGTTTGGGGTCTGGAAGATGTTTTCCCCAAAATAAAACAAACCATCGCCACCCGAACACTGAGCGGCGGCTGCCCTAATGCCACTGCTGCTCCCAGGGGAGCTCGGACCTAAAACGTAGTGAGGTTTTTCTCGGTCTCACCCTCGTTTTCTTTTTCCTGCGTTACATCTTCTGGTTTGCTAAACCTGAAAGCAAACAAAGTGGAATTCAGGGCTTAAGGCCTCGTTGGAAGCAGTCTGTTCGGAAGTCATGTGAGAGAGGAAAGCGTGTTAGAGCCCAGGAGGAGAAGTTTAATTAATCCGTCCCCTTGGTTGACGTGAGCTGGGATCGCTTTGTACACAGCGTCACAGGAAGCGCCCTGCTCTGGGTGAGCGCTGGGGAAAGCTGTCGCCGCTTCCCTTCCTCGTCCCAGCTTGGATCCCGGGCGTGGAAGGGGACCGTGAGCACCTCTTTGCAACTGGGCTTTGGTTGATCTCCCTCCCGGCGTGCCCGGCCGCACGGGATTAAAGCGAGAGGACTCGGCAAGAGGTCGGCTGTTGGTGTTCTGAGAGCGGCGGAGCCGCGTGGCTTTTATGGGGCTAAAATGCTGCCGCTGGGTTAAAGCTGCGTCGTGTTCTGCTGGGGAGCTTCTCTTGGCAGAGAGAAAAAACCTTGGCAGACCCCACTCAGCCCAGCCCGGGTTCGGAAGTGCCTGACCCGAGCTCGGGGAAGTGGATGCAGAGCGCCTGGGCCTGGCTGCAGCCTGCGAATGCTCGAGAGCAGCTTCGGAGCGGAGCCCAGCTCGCTCGGTGTTTGTGGGGCCGTATTTGGGCTCCTGACACCCGGCCCGGCTGCCGGGACCGACCCACGCGCGGTTTCCAGTCCCCGCAGCTGCTGGGCTGGGGGAATGGGGCGCAAAGGTCGGTCCCCGCTGCCAGCGCTGGAGACGAGGAGAAAGAGGGTCGAAGTGCAGAGGAGCCGGGGCCGCGGGGAGGGAAGGTGCCTGCTGCTGGTGAGGTGTTGCAGGCTTTTTTTTTTTTTTCCCCCTGCTGGGCTTTCTGCCTCCTTGCTGGGACGGGGGGTTTATTCCTGAGCGTTATCAGCACCGAGCAGCGAGCCTCGCCGGCTAAACAGCCGGGTTCCAGGTGGCAGAGGAGCCGTGCGCTGGTGGAGAAGCAGCTCTCCTGCCACACATCTCATGTTTAACACAGCCCTGGCAGTGCTTCAGCCTCGGTCGGCGTTAGAGGATCCTCTCGGGCAGGATCAAGGTCACTCGAACAGGGCTGACGCTCGGGAGCCGTTTGTGTAGTGAGAGGTCACCAGGCGAAGCAGAACTCCTCGGCAGAACGAGGAGATTTGGGATTTGTGGGTCAGGACGGTGGGATTTCACTTGCAGACAGGACTCGCTCGTCCTGTGCTGAGTTCCCCTTGAAACGGGATGAGCTTGGCAAGGCAGTTCCACCTGGGATAAGCTGAACTTGGAGACTTGAAACTCCCCCGCGCGCAGCAGGGCCGTGACTTCGCTGTGTTGGACCGCGTGCGCTGGTGGCAGAACTCCCCCGTGTGCCGCCCGCTTCGTCTCTTGTCGGCTCTCTGGGGAGAAAGCGTGGATTTCTGGCCTCGGTTTGGCATTCCTGGTCGTGGAAGCCGTGCTCTGAAGGTCACTTCAACAGCGTGGTGTCTGCTGAGCTCTGGCGGTGGCACGGGTCGAGCCTTCAGAGCGAGCTGGCTGCCGGTCAGGATTTTCCGTAGCACGTTCCTTGGCAGGCGAGGGGAGGCCGGAGGGGACGTTAGCAAAGGGCACGCACGCTGATAGTGCTGAGAATTCCTGTAACATCTGCAACGTCTTTCCTTCAGGTTATGCCTGCCGCAACATTTCCACCTCCACCGCCCTGCAGGGTAAGCACGAAGCGGTTCTGTCTGCGGCCGTCCCCTTCCCCAAGGGCCGCTGGCCCCTGATAACGCGTTCCCCTTTGTTTCCAGCTAGAACCCACGTTAACTACGATATCAAGGGAGATGTTGCTGTGGTACGCTTCAACACCCCAAATTCAAAGGTACTGTTCTAATTGGCCGTGGTTAATTGGCGTATCAGCAGAAACGGCAGGAGCAGAGGCAGTGCAGAGCAGGCACTGAAAATGCCAGCTTCAGGTTAAGGGCGTTCCTGACCTGCAGCCATCAAAGCTGTGAACGAAGAAAGTGGAGCACGAGTGTTTGGGTGTTCAGAGAGGGACCTGAAAGTACCCAAGGGAAAGATTTTGTACGTACCAAGAGAATTTGTTTTAGCTGCAAAAGATAGCCCTGAATCCAATTAAGTTCTTGGACTCAAGGTGAGTGTCTGTTACACAGAAAATAATAAAGGACCAGAAGCTTACAGAACCTGTGTTTGAGGTCCCAAACCCGCTGCTGGGGAGGCTAAGGAGGGAATTCTTACTTGAGGACCTGCTTCAGGGTTTCACCTTGGAGGTTTTTCCTGCCCTTATTTTGACACAGGCTGAACTAACTTTTCCATCAAATCTGGGCTCCACGTGAGCGCCCCGCCGGCGTTACAGCTGTGCCAAGCAGCAGCCTGGCTGCTGGGGGAATCCTGGGTGGCCTGTTCCTTTTGTCTGCTGAAGGCAAAAGGGGGAAAAAAAAGGCTGTAGAGCTCCAGTTCCTCCTAGCGTCAGACAGCTGGGAATATGCATTCAGACTTGCAATTGGCCTTGGCTTTTTGTTGTCGGTCCGTCTTCCGTGCAAGTTTGCTTGGTGCCAGTGCTTAATCTGGCTTAATTAAACTCCACCACGGGCTCCCTCTTCACAGCGTGTGTTTGCTACCTTCAGGTGAACACTCTGTCCAAACAGCTGAGCGCGGAGTTTACCGAAGTAATGAATGAGATCTGGGCCAACGAAGCTGTCAAAAGCGCCGTCCTCATCTCTTCGAAGCCAGGCTCTTTCATTGCCGGAGCAGATATCGAGTAAGTTTGCGGGCGTTACGGGTTCTGCCGATGGAGCTCCCTCAGAAGCCCAGAACCTGGGGACAGTGGCCTGGCGAGCTGTGCACACCGAGCAGTTTGTCCCCGGGGTGAGGCTGAGCGTGAGATCCATGCGCACAGGATGTGCAGCGTGCTCAAATGAGGTTAGGGCCTTGACAAAGCGGAGCATGGCTGGTCAGAAACTCGATTTGGTCGTAGCACTGGGTCGCTCCTTCCTGGCGTCCTGGGGTGCAGCCAAGGAAAGTTCCCTTCCTGGCTCCAGGGTTAGCATTGTGCTTCGGCCTGGGACGCAACAAGAGCAGATAATTTACATGCAGAACTTCATTTAAGCCGGGGTTGAGTGCCTGGCAGCCTGCCCGCACGGCCCCTTGATTAGGCAGGATTTGGCTTTCTGCCACGCCGAGTCTCTGAGCGGCCTCCGGGGCCATTCAGCGTGGGTAACTCACGCAGGGTGTGGGGGACCCGTGTGGGTGCTCTCCCAGGGACCTGGAGTGCCACTGGCTGCTAGTCCTAACCTCGGGCAGGGCAGACAAGTAGTTTAAAGACATAAAAAGCCAGAAAGCTCGCAGCTTTCAGTAAGGTAAATTACAAATCAGCTTTTCAAAAACTTAACTACCTCTTCCTCTGCCCCGAAGGCCTGACACTTGATGCACGCCACGGTGGGAAGGAGGCAGAGCAAAAGGACAGGCTGTGTTTAAGAGGGGCCGGCCGGTCTCGGTGCTACGAGCCTGCTGAATCGTGCCTGCCTGGCAAACACCGTCAGCCTCCCCGGGAATAATTGGCGGAGGGAGTATCTAATTGGCAGAGAGCAGCATCAGAGCCTCGGCCATCTGCTTCTCGAAAAAGCGATCCTGGGTTCCCCCTCCACCCTTCCTGGCAAATGCTTTGAGGCTTCCTATGACCCTTCCTCCTCTCCCCCAGAGGCTTTCAGAGCTCTGACACAAGGAAGCTCATTCACCGCCTTGCAGGCGCAAACCAGCGTCGGCGTGCAGTGACTTAACCCCCTGCATTTAGTAGTCTTCCTGTGTCGTTCATGGGTGTGAGGCTGGGGGACTAAAAAGCTCTCGCCTGTCAGTCCCTGGAGCTTTGTGGGAAAAGGGGAGCAAACTCCTTACAGCGCTCTCCGTTTCACTGCTGTTTTCTCAGTGCTTTTCCAGTTCTGACCAGCCTTTCTGCCTCCCTGCAGCATGATTGAAGCCTGCAAGACTTCTCAGGAAGTGACTCAGCTCTCTCAGGATGGACAGAAGATGCTAGAAAAAATTGAGCAGTCTCCAAAGCCCGTAGTCGCTGCCATCAGTGGCTCCTGCCTGGGAGGAGGACTGGAGGTATTGAGCAATTCTGGGTCTGCCAAGCAGCAGGGAGAGTTGGTAGCGCTGGTTCTCTGAACTATCCACGTGATGCCCAGAGGACTTCTGTCAGAGGGATATGAGACCTGACGTGGATTCGTTACATCCATTCAAATGAGTTTGTGGCAAGTTAATGGTGTGGTTGTGCTTCAGAGCTCTGCAATGCTGATCCTTCTGCTTCTGCTGAAGGAGCTGGTCACGGATGAATCCGTGTGGGCCAGGCTAAAACTTAGGTGAGAGCATCCCAGGGCAGACAGGCTGCTTCCAGCAGGCGTTGAATCTGTGTAGATGCTGCTGGCAGAGTACATGCTGGAAATGATTTCTTTTCAAGTAAAATCTCACATCCCAGTGGTTCCTGTTCTTTTAAAGGCTCTTGGGAGAGGGATGAGTGTGGGGAACCTGGCCAGGCTCCACCCTGGCCTGCGTGCCCTGCCATCACTTGCCACTTCAGCTGAGTGCAGCGTCTGCTTCGTAATCTCCACTCAGTGTTTTGTAAACTGAAAGGCTCTGTGGTAATTCCTGGAGCAAAGTTGTTGTTAAAATAGAGTGACTTCATGGGAATGGAGTCTCTTCAGTTGCGTACTTATTTCTCAGTCAGTCACAGCCTTTTAAAATTAGTGGTGATTGATCTGGACTTGGTGATCCAGTGATAAAACAGTGTCACAGCTGGTTTGTAACTGTGACCATGCTATCTGTGCAGCGAATGACTTTAGCCCTTAATAGCGTGGATGAGATTTACATTAATGGTCTAGATGAGGTTTGAAAATAGCTCGGTTCAGATCGCTGGTTTCACGTTCACATCAGTAGCTGCTTGTTACCGTCGGCCCTGCGTGCGTGCCTCTTGCTAGAAGCAGCTTTGAATGAGCACAGAGGGAATTTGGGCAGCTGAATTGGAGACTGGGGCAGGATTAGGAGGAAAGCTGAAGCAGTCTGTGCAAGAGACCTTTGTGATGGCAGCTCTGTTCTCCTGTGGTCTTTCACAGGGAAACTGTTAGTTTTCCCTTCCTTTTTTAAGGTTGCCATTGCCTGCCACTACAGAATAGCAACAAAGGACAAGAAAACAGTCTTGGGAACACCTGAAGTCTTACTGGGACTCCTGCCAGGAGCAGGGGGTACTCAGCGGCTGCCGAAGATGGTGAGTAGGAGAAAAAACTTACTAGTCCCTTCTGCTCAGGGCGTACTTGTTTGTTTAAAATCCCCTTTCTGCCCTTCCAGGTAGGACTTCCTGCTGCCTTTGATATGATGCTAACTGGGAGGAACATCCGTGCCGACAGAGCAAAGAAGATGGGTCTGGTTGACCAGCTGGTGGACCCGCTAGGTCAGACACGATGCCCCTCAGTTGCTTAGGAAGCCGATCTCCTTTTGGTTAACCTCCCCACCTTGATGTGTGGAGAAGCCACTGATGCCACCCATGGTCTGGGCAGGGCTGTGAAGTCCTTGCCGTGCTCTGCAGGGCCATCTCCGTTCCCACCTCAGAAGCATGTGCGCAGGGACCTTGAAATGTCAGGCTGAAGCTAAGCGAACAGGGAAAGGTTAGCGCGGAGGCGGCGGGCCTGTTGGCTCTCTTGCATAAGCTAATTATACAGATTAGAACCTGCATTCCTCATTTATCATGTCAGAGGGACAGATTGCGACCCGTAATGAAAGAATAGATGACCAATGCCTACAATTACGCAGCCTGCAGATGTTAATCTCAGTGACAAGATCTTGAAAAGAAGCCAGCCCCCACGGCTTTAGGCTGTGTGGATCGCTCTAACTGACTTTCAGTTGGATGGAGAAATTTCTTGCAGATTGCAACCAAATTGCGCTTCCAAGTGCTCTTGAATTTGAAGAAAATATTTTTAAAAAAAAAATAAGTGCTGCTGTCTGTGCTGAGAAACGCAAGGCAAGCTCCTGAGTCTGTTGTCTCACAGGCCAGTGTTCAGTTGGGCGAGATGTTTTTAGAGTAGGATGTGTTCTTAGCTCTGTTCTTGCTTATAAAAGGGATCTGTGGTTCCCAGGCTTGAGTTAAAATCTGCTGAGTAAACTTCACTGCTGTATACTTGCTTAAGTGTGAATTCATAGAATCGTTAAGGGTGGAAAAGCCCTCCAAGATCATCTGGTCCCATTGTCCCCCTACCACCAGCGTCACCCACCAAACCATGTCCCTAAGCACCACATTCACCTCTCCTTGAACACCCCCAGGGACGGTGACCCCACCACCTCCCTGGGCAACCCGTCCCGATGCCTGACTGCTCTTTCTGAGCAGAAATGTCTCCTCATTTCCATCCTAAACCTCCCCTGGCACAACTTGAGGCCGTTCCCTCTGGTCCTACCACTGGTTATCGGTGAGCAGAGGCTGACCCACAGCTTCCTCTCAGGGAGCTGCAGAGAGTAATGAGGTCTCCCCTGAGCCTCTTCTTCTCCAGACCAAACACCCCCAGTTCCCTCAGCCTCTCCTGACACAAGCCAGGATGCTGTTGGCCTTCTTGGCCGCCTGGGCACACTGCTGGCTCATGTTCAGACGATCAACAGTCAGCACCCCCAGCTCCTTTTCCTCTGCACAGCTTTCTGGCCACTCTGCCCCCAGCCTGTAGCACTGCATGGGGTTGTTGTGGCCAAAGTGCAGGACCCAGCCCTTAGCCACGTTGAGCCTCTGCTGATCGACCCAACTGTTCAGGTCCCTCTGCACGGCCTGAATTGCCTTTTAAGAGCCAGCTAATTTGACTTGTTATATTGGTGATTACTTTGGCTTGCCTAAAGGAAACCTGCTGTGGTCGATGCGTTACAAATCCTGACTCAAACCAAATGAGGATATAAGAGGAACACAAAAAAACAACTGATATGCAAGCATTAGAGGCATCTCTTGTTCATTCAGACAGCAGCCAGTGCCAGAAGGCTTTCTGCTGTGTATTCTCCTGTTTGTTCTCAATGTCTGGGTGAAAGCAGCTTGAATTGAGGTGATACTCTAGCTCATTATGAAAGCTTTGAAGGAAAGAGACAGCATTAATCAGGAGGCAGTTTCATGAGGTGCACGCGGTTCTCTTTCAGTAAGGGTATCCACAACATTCTCTTGTTTCACTTAATGGTGTGCCCAAATCTAATTCTGCTTTATTTTATGCCAGATACCAGTAGGCAGCTGGGAGCTCCCCTGGTTAGGTCACTTCAGCAGTTACGGTACTGAGTCTGGCTAGGTGTTACTGGGTAAAGCAAGGGAGAGATTTCTTGGACCTGAGGTCAGAGGTTGAGGTTTTATTGACCATTATCTACAGAACAGGTAATTTTCAAGGACGTGGTGTTTGGTAACTGTGTCTGTATGTTTAATAGCAGCGGTGTTGTCACATCTCAGTAGTGCAGCCTTTTTATGCTATGCAGGGATGCAGAGGTGTGACAAGAGGGAGAGGTGGCAGAGCACTTCAGTTCTGTTAAGATAGAGGTGGTGCAGGCAGTTACACCTTTGGCATTTTGGTATTTCTGTGTAACACCATGGATTTTAAATGTTTTGTTCACCAGAATCAATCAAATTCAAAAGGGGGGCAGGAGGGAGTGGGAGCAGTTCAAAGTAGTGCCCTGTTGCTGACTCACCCTCGCTTCTCCGCATGAGCTATATCCACCAGGGGTAACTTCTGCTGCGTTTCCTCAAGACTTTTCTTCTGTTCACAGGGCCAGGTGTGAAGACCCCAGAAGCACGAACGATCGAGTACTTGGAGGAGGTAGCGATTGGCTTTGCCAGAGGACTAGCCAACAGGACTGTGTCTGCCAAAAGATCAAAAGGGCTAGTACAGAGTAAGTCTGGGGGCGCCACAGCCAAATCCCAAGGGACTGTAGTGGGTATGATCCACCTTTGCCTCTCAGGGATATGGTCACGCTCCTACTTAATGCCATCTTCAAAACAGAATTATTTGATGGTGCAATTGTCTGTTGAGCCGGGTGGGCTGGTATTTAAAACGTTGTTCTGCAGATCTGATCTTGAAGTGGTGTGGCCAGAGCTTTGCGTGGTGGCTACTGAAGTGCAGTAGAAGGGATCCAGACCTGTGGGAAGACGGGAGCAGCTACCTCCAGAGGACTGTCCAGCCTCAAAGTTCTAGTAGCAAGCTCTGTGCAAAGCTTGTGTAATCAAGCAGGAGAGGCGTGTGGGTCTGCTCTGCGCTAATCCTCTTTAGCAGTGACCTTCTGCAGTTCACAGAGCCCAGGAGTTATGGCATCTCTCTGTTGTGCACTGCAGAGCTGGTCTGATACCAGCTGTATTAGGAGGACGCCTTAGCTCCAAAAGGGACTTGTTCATGGAACAAGCCATGGATATTCTCCTGACCAGACCGTGCTGCCTGTGGCTAGCTCAGTTTCAGGTGCATGTTTCCATTGCAAATATGTAACATTCACAGATACACTCTTTAACTGTCGGCTAAGTTATTTAAAGGCTGGTTGTGCATGTAGCACTGCGCTGAGACATGTTTTGTCACGTCTTGCAGAGATAACAGACTATGCCATGGCTCTTCCATTTGTGAGGCAGCAAGTCTACAAGACGGTGGAGAGCAAAGTTCAGAAGCAAACCAAAGGACTGTACCCTGCTCCGCTGAAAATCATTGAGGTAACGCCTGCTGTGAGGCATCAGAAACTGCAGAGAAGGAGGATGTGTGGGATAACAGGGCGACAGACGGGGGATGCTGTTTCCTTCCTCTGAGTCAAGCCACCCGTAACGATCTTTAAAGATCGGTCTTGATGAGGGCTAGCCATGCAGTCTGTCAAGCAGGCATGTTAAAATGCAGAATAGCTTCCCAGAGCTTGCTCACCAATTTATGCACTGGCACCAATGAGGGGGAGATCAAGAATCCCGACTGAGGGAAGGTTTAGCTGGAATACTTTGTCATAAAATTTTCACTCTTCAGTTCCAGGTACGGTTTCTAATGAGATAGGTTAACCTGTTTGAAGCCAGGAAAATATCAGCTGCTGTGTTTGTAGCGCTAACCCCACAGAACTTTAAAACTTAGTTCTGTAAGTAGCTCGGGCATTGTATTACTTTCAGACATTGTCCATGGTCGGATTTTTTAAAATGATTTTTCACTATTTAAGTTGTTGTCAAGACTTCTCTAAAACCTGTGAATGCCCCCCTCTGACTCTGAGAGCAATGACATTACAGGAGCACAGTCCTGCTGAAACAATTCCTGAAACCACAAGGTATTAGTAAAAATTAACCTGACAGAAAGCTCCCTGTCATGGTAGCTGCTCTGTGGTGGAAGGACAAGGCGATTCGTAGCTGTGCTTTGAGCAGCATGGACAGGACCCAGCGAGTCTGAAGCCTCCCTTGAATGTTGGGGAGGGGTCACTGGTGAAAACAGGAGGTACAGCTGAACAAGGAGTCTCTTTAGAGCACCGCTGTTGATGGACATGCCTTTAACAGTGGGCTATCTTTATTGCTGTTCTCTGACTAGGTTGTAAAGGCCGGTCTTGATCAGGGGCGTGATACCGGATACCTCACCGAATCCCAGGTAAGCAGATACGGTCACTGGTAGCAATAAATACACTGTATAATTATGTGCTAAATGAATTTAACCATGCACAAAGGATAATGTTCTTCACAGGCTGCTCAGAACAGTGCCTGGATCCTTGCCTGCTCTTCTGGGAGTGGGGCTGTAGAAAAGGCGTACCTTGAGCAACAGAACTCTTGTGGTTTGGTTTGGTTTTGTTTTGTGTTTTTCCATGGTTCTTCATCTGTGAAAACAGTTTGTGCCTTTTCTCATTCCTATTTAGGCTTTTTGAGTTGGGAATGACCAGACGGAGTTCACTGATCTGGGTTTCAAGTAACAGGACTTTGTATTTGATTTCCCTGTGTGTCTGAGCCCCGTTTGTTTTTTCTGATTGTCACATGGGACAGGTAACCTGGAGGTGGAGGTCTAGTGCTGTCGGTCTCGTGGGTGTTTCCAGGTGGTTTGGTGCAAACAAGTAATTTCTTCCATGAACAAACTGTCATCTCAGTTTACTCTGGCACCTTTTTTTCGCCATCATTTTTGTCGAGGCTATTGATTGCCCGTTACTCATTTTGCCATTTGTCCGGTTTTGTAGTCCAGGTACTTTGCACTGGGCCTTCTTTGCTGAGAGGTAACTCTCAGTACTCATGAAAATCAGATGTTTCTGTTGTGATGATGGTTTGGGAGTTGTTTTTTGTTTGTTTATTTGTTCACAGTTTCCTTATCCCTCAGTGAAACTGACCCTTTTGGTAACCACTGCAGTCAGAGCACTTGCTAGTGCTGGCTGTTCAGAGGGGACCCCTCAACAGGCTGGAGAACGGGGCAGCCAGGAACCTCGTGAAGGGAAATGCAAGGGAAATGCCAAGTCCTGCCCCATGGGAGGAACAGCTCCAGGCACTAGAACAGGCAGAGGGGCAGCTGCCTGGACTGAGTCCAGCACAAGGCCACAGAAATGATTGAAGGCCTGGAGCGTCTGACACGTGAGGAGAGGCTGAGCGAGCTGGAACTCTTCAGCCTGGAGAAGGGAAGGCTGAGCGGTGTATATAAATACCCGAAGGGAAGCAGGAAGGAAGGCAGAGCTACCTTCTGCTTGGTGGTATCCAGTGGCAGGATAGGAGGTGAAGGGCACAAACTGAAACCTGAGACATTAAACTTAAACATGAGAAAAAACTTTGTTCCTTGTAAAAGTAACACTGGCACAAGTTGGCAAGAGAGGCTGTGGAGTTGCTCTCCTTGTGGATATTCAAAACCCAGCTGAACACAGCAGCCTGCTCCAGGTGACCCTGCTTTGAGCCGTGGGGTTGGACAAGACAATCTCCACAGGTCTCTTCTGACCTCAGCCGTCCTGTGTTCCTTTGATTCCGTGACATAAGCCTCTACGTCTTTCCTTTGCCCTCCGTTCTTTAGTTCCCTGGTACGTAGGCTGAGTTTTAAGACCAATAAGGACTGTTAGGGGAAGTTAAATCTAGCTTTTTAAGGCCCGGGAGGTTTCACCTCTCGGTATGTTGCTGCTTTTTTCTGTTCACAGGTCTAGCTAGTGGGAGGCTGAGCAGATCTTGCAAAGATATCGGTGATGTGCACACATTCACAGACATGTAGTACGCACACGGCTGGTGCGTGGGCAGCACCGTGCCTTCACTGGTGACACCCACGTAAACACAAACCGTTCACACTGATGTGACCGGCTGGCACAGTCAGGGCTGTTCCTCCTGCTTGGCTGGTCCAAGCTGAGGTCCAGTTGTGGTCCCAAGTGCGTGCTCACACACACAGCTTCACTAGCTGGCCCACAGGTGTTTGTTCTGCCAAGCAGCTGGCCCCTCAGGCCCACTGTCTCCAGTTGCTGACACCTAGACTTTATGTCCTAAACGCTGTCCAGTCTTGCTTGAAGTTTTCAGGGTACCAGAGAGACATGCAGAAAATTAGGAGTTGAGTTTTATATAGAGGTGGGACCTAGTGGGTAGGTGCAGAGCTCGAGCCGATGAGCGTACTGGCCAGAGGCTTGTTTATGTGTGACCCTTCTATTCCACTTCATTTTCCAGTGCTTGTTCTTCCCCCAGGCATCTTGATCACTCCTGTTCTTTACCCTTGTCTCCTCTGTAGTAAACAACTTGTCCTTAATTAGTTTTTCCTCTTGATCTCAATTTTGCTTTATCTGTGCTCAGTCTTGTTATTTCTGATAAGGAGGAGATAACCATGACCTCACACAGCGTTACTGATGTGGTTACCTGAGCACTGCTGGCTTTGCACAACCTGAATCCCCATATTAGCCACAACACTCCCGTCTGTTCATGTTTGGGACATCTGTCCCGTCACTGCCCCTTAGCCGCCGGTGAAATCCAGCCATGTCTCATAGCACTGTCTGTCACGTCCAGCAGTTTCTCTTGCCATGTCTTGCAGATCCTTTTGTTCTCATCCAGTGATGATCCAGCTGTCTGCCCCTTCCTTTCACAGCGACCTGGATATACCCTGCCTGTTCTCGTTATTCATTCCACCCCCATTTGATCTGATGCTGAATGGGAGGCTCAGGATGCTCTGTTCCTTGCAGAAAAGAATGATTTTCCTTTCCTGAGAATAGCAGCATGATGGAGATCTTACCAGGACCCCCTAAAGAATAAGTGCCTGTGTCATTCCTTTTCTAATGCCTCCTTTCTTCCCCTAGGATAGGAGACATGCAGATTCTCTTCTGGTCTCCATGTTTCTGGTATTTTAACAAGCCTCTAACTCACAGGACAGAGGTGAAGGAAGATACTGCCTGCTCTACACTACGTTATATCAGTGGCTTTTCCTAGCTGATTTGGCCCAGACGACATCATTAGTTTGCTATCACCCTTCACTGTCTTCTATCTCCCTGTCTTCTTTCCCATTTCATGCCTAACGCTGTGAGATTTTGCATGCCTTTAGTTCTGTAGCCTCTCTGTGATCCTCTGAAAATAGCATCAGAGCACTGCTGGCAGTGAGAATTGGCCTGTTTAAAGCTTTTCACAAAGTTGGGTGCAGGGTCCTTTCACTTGGAAGTAGGAGGGGTGATGGCCGTGGCTAGAGAAGGACGCTCATGGGAGAGGAGGGTCACTGGTCCCTCTAGTCCCATGTCAGTGAGCTGTGGTCCTGTCACTTGGGAAGGAGAAGTGGCTCCTGCTTTGGTCTGTAGGATCCCACAGCTGCTGGTTGACTGAGGCAGCAGGGTCACCTCTGGGTGACCAGCACACCAGGGAGCTGCCGGTGAGTGCTTCTCCCCAGGGCTGTGCTGGGAGGGTCCCAGGATGAGTGGAAATGAGTGAGGGATGTGTTAGTGGGAAGGAAAGAGATGGACACACAAATACGAGGGCTACTCTTGTTAGACCCCTGCAGACGCTGTCGTGTGTTAGAGGTATATGCTCTTTCAGATGCTTTAAATTATATATTTTTATGGGAAAGGATGTCGAACAAGCAATGCTTTACTGCTTCTGGCTGCCCATCTGGGAGGTAACAGTGCAAAGCAGGCTGTGCCTAGCACTAAGGGTGCTCCCTGTACAAAGAGGACACGTGTTCCCCCCCATCTTTTTGGTTGATCCATTTCTACCCAGATGCCAAATCTGCGTAGCTGCACGGGTGGCTGTGCTGTCCCTGTGCCACATCTTTGATCTGTGCATGCTGGAGCTGTGACAGCTGGTAAAGGCCAAACTGTCTCCTTCCCTCTTCCCTTTTTTCAGAGCTTCGGCCACCTCGCGATGACTAAGGAATCCAAGGCACTGATCGGACTTTACCACGGGCAGGTGCGCTGCAAGAAGAACAAGTTTGGAACACCTCAGCGAGAGGTCAAGTAAGTACGAGTGTGAGGTGTCTGAAGGAGCAGTTGGAGGACCTCTGCTGACAGATTCTTGGAACTGTGTGGCCTAGAGTCCCGCAGCGTGGCAGAGCAGAGAGATTTCCTGCCTTGGGAATGCTAATCCTCTGCAGTTTGGAGGTCCCACCCACAAATGAAATCTTTTTGCATGACCTCACTAAAAATAGTGGCTGGATGGACAGGACCTGTGTGAGTCTGACAACAGCAATGGCAATTCAGCTATTTCAAGCTCTGACTGTTTTCCCCCCTCACCACTTTGTGTGCAGGACCTTGGCAGTGCTGGGAGCAGGGCTCATGGGAGCTGGGATTGCACAGGTTTCCGTGGATAAGGGGCTGAAGACCATTCTGAAGGACACGACACAGCAAGGCTTGGACAGAGGACAGCAGCAGGTCTTCAAGGGGTACGTGAGTCTGCAGGAACTCACTTGGGATGGGATGGGGCTTTCATCAAAATGATCCTTTGCTAGTAGGCAGTCAGGAACTCATGACACCGTAGTTTCTCTGGAGTCTGCTACCATTAGAAGTCCCAGAATTGCTTTCTTTTAAGGTTTCCCTGTGCAGTGTGCCAGGCTACTGCTATGAAATAGTCCCAGTGTGTTCAGGCTTAGCTCCTTAGGTAGGTAGACCACCACAGATGATTGCTTTATCTTTAGATTTAGCAGTAGCTTATAGAGCTAAGGGGAGGGAGAAATCTTGGCTACCTAGAGGCCCGTGTCAGGGGAAGCACTGGGTCAGACTTCTGGAAAGTTGGATTTCCTTCCTCTACCTCCTTGGCTCTGCAGTAACAATGTCTGTGATTCACCTTCATACTGATGCACCAACAGAGATATGTGAACAGGGCTCTCGTTTTTCCAGATGGCAGGATGGGGCAGTCATAGTCCTGCTGAATCACAGATGGTGGTTTGGGTCCCTGTTCCAGGAGGGAGGGAGATCCCTGGTGTCGTGGTGCTCCTCCAGCAGTCTGGGCTGGCCTGTGCAGGCGCTGTGACAGAGATGTTCTTCCCTAGGCTGAATGGCAAGGTGAAGAAGAAGAGTCTGACATCCTTCGAGAGGGACTCCATTCTCAGCAACATGACGAGCCAGCTGGACTACAAGGGCTTTGATAAAGCAGACATGGTGATCGAGGCTGTGTTCGAGGACATTAACATCAAGCACAAAGTGCTGAAGGAAGTGGAGGCCGTGAGTACCAGTTCTGATCAGCTGTGCTAGACAAGATCGTTGTACGATGGAGACTCGGGGTGTCCTGCCCCACTGGGTTCTCACATTTCCATATGCAGCAGTTTGGTGCTTGGTGCAAATTACTTATTTTAGTACATGGGTGAGTGTCCAGCCTTCCTGTCCTGTGATTAAGGAGTCGCTAGTTCTTAGCTGAACAGAGGCACTCTCAACATTCCCTGACTGCTGGGAGCCACCCAGAAAAAAATCATTTTTTTTCTGAGCACATTGGTACGACAGTAATGTATCTCCACAACATACCCTGGACCTGCTGCTCCTGGCTTGCTGCCTCTGCTCTTTTCTGTTCAAGAGCACACTTGAGGAAATAACTGGTAAAGCAGCTGGCCTGTGCTTCTTTCTGATGTCCTTTGCTGCAGCAACTCATGTGGCTGCAGCAGACTGGCAGAATCAGGGCTCTGAGACTGATAGCACAGACTTAGAGGGTCAGTAGAAGGTTGGGCCTGGCTGACTTGGGCTGCTGCTTTAGGGTACGTTTCTAACAGTGCTCTGATGGAGATGAGGTTTGCCTTGTTCTCAAGTAGGGTCAGGGAACGCTCTCAGGTTCTGTACATCACATCTGACTTTGGAGCCTGTGCATTTAAACTGCCTCTTCCACCCCCTACCACAGGTGATCCCTCCTCACTGCATCTTCGCCAGTAACACGTCTGCCCTCCCAATCAACCAAATTGCTGCTGTTAGCAAGAGGCCAGAGAAGGTGAGTACCCAGTGCCACAGAGCTTGTGAGTGTGCTGAGCTGCCTGCTAGTGGCAAAATGGCTTTGCTGTAGGTGAGCATTGGGGCCTTCTGCTTCCTCCTCAGAACATGAAACAGCTCAGCCTCCGCCCCCAGGGCCAGCTTTGAACAAAGAGCTTGTGATCTTGGGGCAGGTAGGAAGGGGATGAAGGTGGATTCCCACCAAGTGTGATATTGGCAAGGCAGTGTGCGTTAGGGAGGTCAGTGTGCTTCAGGAAATACAGGTGTGTGCAGCGGGATAGAAAAGCTATAGAAGGACTCAAGCTAAGAAAATTCCAGCCTGGGAGACTTCAGTCATTTTGATAAAGTGGTTAGGCACCGGGGTGACTTGCCACGATGGGAGCACGCCTTCTCAGGGCGAAGGCACCAGTCTAGCAGCAAAAAAGGAGGAAAAGTTGGTGGCTGGAAGCTGAACTCAGAAGTGCTGAAACTGAAGCTACAGTCAGCCGTAGAATCAAACTCCGGAGGGGCGTGGTGGGTTTTCTGTGGGGGTCCAAGCGTTCCATGTGAACACGGCACTGAGTGCAGCGATACAGCTTGTAGCAGAGCGTTTGGAACAGAGGACTCCATCCGTTTGCTTGAAGTCTAAACAGCTGCATCAATACAACAGGTGCATCCTCATCCCTTAGCCCAGGGAAGTGCAGCCAGGCAGGAGCTGGGGAGGGGCTCTTTATCAGGGAGTGTAGGGATGGGACGAGGGGGAATGGTTTTAAACTAAAAGAGGGAAGATTTAAATTAGAAATGAGGAGGAAATTCTTTACTATGAGAATGGCGAGGCACTGAACAGCCTCCCCATAGAAGTTGTGGATGCCCCATCTCTAGAACGCCAGGCTGGATGGGGCTTTGAGCCACCTGGTCTAGTGGGAGGTGTCCCTGCCCACGGCAGAGGGTAGAACTGGATGAGTTTCAGGGTCCTTTCCAACCCAAACCATTCTGTGAACACCAGCTCCCATGGAGCAGCCTGCCCTGAGCACCTTGGTTGATGGAGTGACCATCAGGGGTGTGAATGCACTGCTCTGGAAGGAGTCAGCTATGCACTTTTTCAGTGCCCTCTTGATTTCCAAGGGTACCCGTGATTCTGTTAGCACGAGACTGGCAGATCTGACAGCGGCCCTGCAGGAGACCTGCACCCTTCAGGGAGGAGCAGCAGCAGGAGAGCAGACATGACAATGACACGGCGGCATCTGAAGTAGCGTGAGGAGTCTGTAACCAGGTGGAGTCACCTCCCGTGGGCTAAGCCTCAGTCTAGGGCAGCACTGATACAAAAAGGGAGAAGTGTTTTCCCCTTACTTGAGGCGTTTGCTCTGCCTACGTGGGGCTGCAGAAAACGCAGGGTGGAGCAAGGAGTTCCCCTGCAGGGTAATAACACCATGGCAAGAGCAAGGTTCTCTGGGACAGGTGGAATGTGGAGGCAGTAGTCCCCAAGGAAACGGAAGCTCTAGAGCTATCAGGAAATTCTTACACAAATGCAAAGGCAGAAGTGCCCATGGCTGGTTTCCTGAACTCCTACGAGGGTCTCAGAGCTGCCCAGGGCAGTGCCTTGCCCCTGCTGCTTGTCTTACAGCACAAGTCGTGTACCACTGTGCCTCCCTGCTGCTGGAGGTTCCTGTGACCCTGGAGAGCCTCTTCCTGCTTTGCTGCTCAGGCCTCAGTTGCATCAGAAATGCAAATTGTGTCTTGTTCGTGCTTGCAAATAACATCCTCCTGCTGAATAAATTGCCCGTGTAATGGCTCTTTATGGGGAAACTAATAGGAAATCCGTTAACTAATTAATGTATTTTAATTTACAATTTGTATTTCATTAGTTTTGCAGACTGTAGATGTCCTTCAAGGTGCCTCTGACTTATGCAGAACTTAGTGCCGAGTGTAGCTTCCCGGAGGCATGAAGGTGACATCCTGATTACATGGCCGTGGTAGCAGGATGAGGCCCACAGACAAATAATCTCCGCTTAAACGTTGCTCCCAGAGGAAGGCTGTGCTTACCTCTGTAATTAGGTTCTGGAAACATGCCTTCTTGTCCTTAGATCCACTGCATCACCCCCCCAAAAAAAAAAAACAAAATACAAGCAGAGCACAGGGATTCTGCTCACGGTCTCTGATTGCTGCTCCACCACCCAGGCAGGTGGTTGCTCCCCCCGGTCAGCTAGCACCTGCAGGTTACACCGTGCACGTAGTCCTCCTGGGGACTCACCCCAGCCAAGACTCCAGGACAAGTTTTGCTGCCATATCGTTAACGAGTACGGAGAGCTGAGCAGTGCTCTTGGTCCATACTTACACGCTCACTGAGGCAAGAGCTGTGGGACAGGGGCTGCTTCCTTGGGAAGCCAAGGAGAGAGAGGAGAAGGAGAGGGATGCAGTGGAGCATGTGGCTGGATGACAATGGTGTATGGTGGTGGGTCTTGCAGCCCATGCTGGCCTGCTTCCTTCTGCAGCTGGGACTTGATTTTCCCAGTGGTTCACCGTGGGAGCCAGAATCTGTCTTAACCCTGAGCTCTCCTTCTGCCTAGGTGATCGGGATGCACTACTTCTCCCCCGTTGACAAAATGCAGCTGCTGGAAATCATCACCACAGACAAAACGTCCCAGGACACGGCTGCCTCTGCTGTTGCTGTTGGCCTCAAACAGGGCAAGGTCGTCATCGTGGTAAAGGTGAGGGAACGCCGCACAAAATGCAAGCTGGGATAATAAATGAAAGGGTGGGCTTGTGCACTGAGACCTGGCTGTGGATGAGATGGAATTAGCTGCTCGTGCTGAAGAGTAGAAACAGAGATTAGAAGAGGGCAGGTGTCCCTTCAGGTGTCCCTTGGAGCAGCCACAAAGGGTCAAAAGGCACAGGTGCTGGTGTCCCTGCTCTAAGCGGCTTTCAGGAGGCTGCAGTCTGCAGTGGCATCCAAGATGGAACAGTCTTGGCAGGATTCCTACAGCCTCTTCTCCCAGGGGAAATGCAAGGACAGCGGGGCCTGTGAGCAGTAACAAATTGAAATCCAGAGAGGGGAGGGTACAAATACGTGTGCAAATTTAGGGGAAGAGTTGTGCAAAGCAGGGGGAGAAGAGAGGCAGGGGCCGAGAACAAACAGCCGTGATCTCTGGGAAGAGAGCCTCAAAATGCCATGAGGTTTCAGTTGCTTGTTAGGCTGATAGCTGCTGCCCTCAGAACAGGTCTCGTGCTCTTGTAGTACAAAGGTGATGCTATGTCAGCTGCGTGGGGGTTCAGCATGTAGGCTGGGGCAGTTTGATAAGTGTCAGTAAGTGTTATTAAATGTCAATAAGCGTTAATGAGTGTCAATAAATGTTAATAAGCGCCGCTTTGGGTTGGGCTTCTCACTGATGTGTGAGGCTGCCAGCACTGCCCAGCTGGGCTCTCAGGTGGTGCTGGGAAAACTGGCGGGTCTAAAGGTGCTTGAGGCATCTCTGCAGGCCAGGAGGAGACAGTGCTGCTTCTCTAACCCTCACCCCTGCACGGATGGCAGTTTGTAGCCAGTCTCCTGACGTTGTGAGCAGCATCAGAGGTAAAACGAGAGGTTAATGCCTGTTTCACTTGTGCTTAGCACCTTTTGACCCTGTCAGCCTGTTGGGCTTGGTGAAACCAGGGGTGTTCTGCACCCTCCTGGGGTCCTGCGGGCACTGCTTTAAATAAAAACACTCTTGTGGGGATTTCCAGGCAGTAAATTCTGACGTCTTCAAACACTGCTGAGCGCTCCAGGTAAAAGACGTTCCAGGAGTTGGCTGCATGCCATTAAAAATGGAGTTGAATGTGTCTGAGCTGCGGGCTGGGCTGTGAAACTCAGTTCTCGTGCTGCTACTGCAGCTTGTTCTCACCTGCCTCCTGTCGCACTTCTCTCCCCTAGGACGGACCTGGTTTCTACACCACCAGGTGCCTGGGGCCGATGCTGGCAGAAGTGGTCCGAGTTCTGCAGGTGTGTATCCCGTCGGCTGCTGAGTGTCCCCCAGCTCTGCTGCTTCCTTGCCCCAAGCCAGGCTGGCCCAAGCCCTGGCCAAGGAGGGAAGTGGGGAAGGAAGCAGCCTGAGGGTGCAGCTCGGGCAGCTCACGGAAATGCTGGTGTAAGTTACCCCTGCAGAGCTGCTGTCTTCTCACCGCATCCCAGCGCGCAGCTGGAGCTGGGGAGCTGCACATTAAACTGCATGTGTTCGCTAGGCCAGATTTTTCCTGGTGTCTGCTGGGGAAGAGGTTTCTCCCTAAATCCTGGCTTGAAGATATTTGCCAAGCGTTAAAGTCCACTGAAGCCTGGTGACGAGTTGCCACAAGTTCCAAACCCTTGGCCTAGCCCCTGCACTCAGGCTACGTCTGGGTGTGTGACCTCTCACCCAGAGCTGTTGGGAAGCTCATTAGGACAGGTGTTGTGGTACTGGGCCTAGATTTCAAAACACCTAAGGTACGTGTGAGGCAGGGTGTGCATCACAGATGCCCTTTTATCTGCACTGCGCTCTGCTCTGTGTCGTGACAAGCCACATGGAGATTCCTGCATCGCCTGCAAGGCAGCTCTCCCAAAGCAGTGACCTGCTCCCCCTGGGTCAGCCGTCCAGGGCTGCGGAGCAGAGGGCAGCGTTACCCGTGCCGCATTCGGAGCGTTGGCTGGGGGCAAGGCAGGGGTGCACACGCAGGGTTCCCTTGGCTCTGCGGCCAAGCAGAGCAGGCTTGAGAGAGTCCTTCTGGGCTAGGAGTGAGGCCGTCCTCATCGGGGTTTGGCACAGCACACAGTGGCAGGTGGACCACGAGGGTAGGAACCCTTGCCCTGCTCAGTCTTTGAAGTGGGCAGGTTTTTGCCCTGCTGAAGGCAACTCGCAGAAAAATCCCTGGGACTTGGTGTCCCACGGGACTTGGTGTCAGTTGTAAGAATTTGCATCGCGCTCTCAGCAAGTGGAAGCGAGGCACCAGCCCCGGTGCCTGAGGTCACCCACAGCCTGTTCTTGGCTGTGCTGTGGCCTGATGAGACCTGGTGCAGGCAGTGCTCAGGGTTTGCCCTCTTTGCACAGTGGCAGGGGAAGAGACCAGAGTGGTGCAAGCACAACCACGCTGCTCCTGCCTGTTCACAAGCAGCCAGTGGGGCTGGTCGCAGCCTGCGGCCCCCGACGAGCCCTTCTGCCCCCATGCTGAGTTCCCAGGGCCCTCGCCCGGAGATCTCACCGCTCCCCCTTCTGTCCCTGCAGGAGGGCACTGACCCAAAGAAAATAGATGCCATCTCTACAGCCTTCGGCTTTCCGGTGGGTGCTGCCACGCTGATCGACGAGGTGGGTGTGGATGTGGCCACACACGTGGCCGAGGACCTCGGCAAGGCCTTTGGCGAGCGCTTTGGAGGCGGCAGCATCGAGTTGTTCAAACTCATGGTGGAAAAAGGCTTCTTAGGTGAGACCCCGGGCTGTTTTAATGCAACGTTTCCCCTTTGTTCGAGGGCAGGTGATAGCAGCCCTCAGCCCCTTCTGCCTCAGGTGAGGGCAGTCAGAGGATAAACCTTTGGGTGCAGCTGGACCTTGCTTCCCAGAAGCAGGGGTGCTGTGCAGAGCGCAGGCAGCAGGCAGGAGATGATGAAGTTCTCTCTAGCCCCTTGGTGAAACCTGCACATGTACTCTGGGAGGCAGGGAGCTGGAAATGAACGTGCTGAAGTGAAGCAAGCCCCGAACTGAGGTTGAGAAGCTCCGCGTGAGGGAGGGTGATGCCTCTGCCCATACGGCAGAAGCTGTTCACTGGTGGCACTGGGTACACGATGCACCTCTGAGCACGCCAGGATGGAGCAGGGTGCCACAGTGGGCCCTGCACTTGGTCGGTTCAGCCTCCAAACGCCCCTTGCTGTGACCAGAAGCTGGCAGCGAGGGTTACTTGGACGTTGTCGTCTCTCCCTTGCTCCCGTGGCCAAAGGCTGTGTCTTTTCACTGCTGTAGCTGTGGGTTGTGACACTGACTGTCCTCTGGCCCTAGCGAAGGCACTGGGGCCTGGCACAGGCGGCAGCATTTTGCCAAGGAGCCAGCTGGATGTGAGCCCCTTCCCTCCCCGCTTCACGAGGCAGGAAACGGGCTCGATGTGAAGCGCAGGGAAGCTGCCTGTGCTGGGAGCATTGCTCCCACTAGCACTAACAGAAGGGGCAGTCATGAGATCAGAGGCAAAGGTGTCACCAACGTAGGAGACACGTGGCAGGATGTGACTCTGTTTTTTTTCTCCGGCAGGCCGCAAGGCGGGGAAGGGCTTTTACGTTTACCAGGAGGGGGTGAAGAACAGGAGTGTGAATTCTGGCATGGATGAGATCTTGGCACGGTTCAAGGTGTCGGCCAAGCCTGAAGTGTAAGTACCTGTGGTGGCCTGGGCTGGCTCAGCCCCTGCCCAGCTCCTCCTGGCTCCCAGCTCCAGGAGCCCAGCAAGACACCGTTTGAACCTGGGGTCACTCTAGGTGGCATCTGTGTTCCCAAGCAGCGTGCAGGGGGCAGGCTGTTGCTCTGGAGAGCCCATGGTAGCAGGAGTGGAACACCTTTGGGTTTGGCACCTGGTTTTAGCACCTCTTGCAGGAAGCTTTCCCAAGGTGGGCGCAGCGGGGAGGGTTGGCTCGAGCAGCTGCCCTGACCTTCACGGGGCAGACCTGACGCTGAAACGTCTCCTGGAGCAGTTCCCATCCGGCCAGATGGACTCCTTGCCATCCTTACGTGCCTGCCTGGAGGCACAACGCAGAACTTGGCAGCCCTTAGCCTCACAAGGCTGGGGACCTTTCCAATGAGTTCCTCACAACCCCCCTCAAGGCCCATTCCTGCCCCCCACCTCTGCTGGTCTCACGTACACCTCCATCCAGCCGCTGTGAAGCCGCACAGCCCTCACAGCCTCTTCTTTCCTGGTAGCTGCACCGAGGAGGACATCCAGATGCGCCTGGTGACGAGGTTTGTGAACGAGGCAGCCATGTGCCTGCAGGAGGGGATCCTCAGCAACCCCGTGGAGGGAGACATTGGTGCTGTGTTCGGCCTGGGCTTCCCGCCGTGCCTGGGAGGTGAGTGTGGGAGCTGCGGGGAGGGGTGAGGCCTGCCTGACTGGGCTCGAGAACTTCACCGTGGGCTTTTCTGGTGGGCTCTGAGGCCAGGGCTGAGCTGCTGCATGAGTGTTCCTCTCCCACGTGAAGCCTGAGCCAGGGACGTTGCTTCAGCATTCCCACCTGAGAGCTGGCAGCGGGCCTGAGAGCTGCTTAAAGCAGGGCAGGGGCATCTCTGCCAGGACCCTGGGGAGTTCCTGTGCTGGCACAGCTGTTTCACAGAGGTGGTGAGGATCAGGGGACAGGACCCAGGCCACTTGCTGCCTTCAGGTCTGAGTAAGAAGGCAGAGCCTTGCTGGCCCCAGCCTCATCAGCACTTCCCATCACTCAGAAGAAAGCTTTTCTGCCTCATAGCCATGGGAGATGTGAAAGGTCCTCCATTTTTAAGAAGTCCCTGGCTTTTGTGCAGCTGTCTGGCCTTCAGTGAAAAATGAGGCTCTGGTATAGAATCAGAATCGTGAAGGTTGGAAAAGACCCTCAAGATCATCTGGGCCAGCCACGTATCTCCTCTATTGCCACTGTGACTGGCCTGGGCAGGCAGGCAGATCAAGATGAGATGATAAAGATGAGCTGATGAGTGCTGTGCGCCGTGGCTGAGGGTTCCAGCAAGTACATTGGCCTGGTCCTAGCCGTGAGCATGGGCAAAGTTCTCTGGGACCCATCCATGGCCGTGGGCAGGGCGCTGGGCAGGGCATGAGCTGAGGCTTGGGTCACAACTGAAAGCTAGTGAGGGCTCTAAGCCACGTGGTGGTGCTTCTGCTGAGTCCCTGGTAATTCCCTCCTTGCAGCAAGCACAAACTAGGAGAGGAATGAAAATAATTTGTCCCAGCTTGTGCTCAGCTTGTCCCAGCCTGCACTGTGCCCAGCATATTCCCATATCCAGTGCTGTCACCCTTCCAGGAGCCTTGGTGTGGTGTTTTTCCCTTCTTTACCACCCGTCCCGCTTTCCCCCTGTCCCCTGCAGGTCCCTTCAGGTACGCAGACTCCTACGGAGCCAAGCAGCTGGTGGACAAGCTGCGGAAGTACGAGGCCGTCTACGGCAGCCAGTTCACGCCGTGCCAGCTGCTGCTGGACTACGCCAACAGCCCGGGCAAGAAATTCCACCAGTGAGCCTGCCCGAGACGCACCTACAGCCTGAGCCGGGGGCACCGGCGCTCCAGCACCACCCAATTCTCTATAGGTTAATCTGCAAAGCACCCGGGGGAGAGGAAGGAGGGTGACAGCAGATCGCCTTGTGGCTTGCAGTCATTTCAAGTGCCTTATCAGCTACCGTGTGTCGGGCACATCCGTCCTGGGCCAGCGGGGGCCTGGTGGTGGCTCCTTGCTGACAGCATTTCTTCTGTATCGGCTTTCGTAGGGCAACCACCAGAGCTCCTGGGGCCCGGCAGGCAGCAGCATCCCCACGGCTGGCCCTGCGGCCTTGCCTTTCCATAAAGCACCAATAAATCCCCGTCTCCCGGGTTCGGACTCCATGCCTGCTTCTCATCCTGTCTCGCTGGGGCGCAGCCGCTCGGCACCGAGGAACGGAACCGCTCGGGGTGGCAATAAAGCGTTCAGGCAATCCTCCAGGGTCCTCTCGGTGTGTCGGGGGGGCCGCCCACGCTTGCTGGCAGCCTGCTGAGCTGTGAGACTGACAAAGGGGGGGGGCTGAGCTGCTGGGGAGAGGCAGGGGAGGGCGGCAGTGCAGAACAAAGCCCTGCTCTGTCACCTCTGCTATCAATCAGCGCCTGCGAGGAGCCTCCGGCTCTTTTGTCTGGCCCTGAGCGCTGCCGCCGGTGTTATCCTGGCAGATGGACCCGCCTGTAATTGCAAATCGAGCAGCCAAAGGCCAGAAGGGTCCCCCCGTGGGGAGAGCTCAATTTAAACTAAAAGGCTTTAAATCTCTGCGCACCTGTCGCTAATTTCAGAGCCAGCCTGGCCTCCACCTCCCTGCCTCGCCACCGTGTCTCCCACCACGAGCGTGTCTCCCACCACGAGCGGGGGCCTCGCGCGGCGGTGCTGCTCTTCCCAGGTTGTGTTTGTGCTCGTTCCTCAAAGCCACCAGTGCAGAACTTGCCCGACGCATCCTCTCCGCCTGCCTCTGCTGCCCTGGGGGGAGGCAGCTGCCTGCCTGCAGGGTTGGCGAGCAGCCTTCAGCCCCCAGGACCTGTGCCCTTCTCCGGGGGCTGCACGGGAGCTGTGCTCGTGGGCTCTGAGCCTTGCCGAGGGCGGCTCTGCTTTCCCTGCACAGCCCAGGGGCTGCCGAGGGAGCTTCCCCCTCCTCCCTGCTGCGTGGGGGATGCGGGGACACGACGGGAGGGAGCCACCTCTGTGCCCAAGCCCCTGTCCCGTCCCCCCCCCCTCCCCGAGCAAGGGGCTTCTCCGGCAGCTTGTTCTCCCGTACGTTTATTACACTAATCCACAAGGATTAAGTTAAAGCAGTCAATGCAAACTCCGATATTTTCCAGCCTGTTAGGGCCAAAATTACTGTCCTGTGTTAAAACGGAAAGGGGGGGAGCCCCCCCTGGCAGTGGGGCCGAGCTCCCCGGGGAGGAGGAGGAAACCCCGCAGCCAAAGCGGGGAGAGGCACTGCGTGGCTGGGGCTGGGGGTACCCCATCACCCGGCTAGATCTTGGGGCGCCAGCCCTTGATGAACTGCATGATTTTCTTCACCTGGAGCTTGGTGAGGCGGAAGTCGTCGGCCAGGATCTCCTCGCTGAGCTGCACGAAGATGCTGCCGTCGATGCGCTCCCGGGCGAAGAAGCTGACGACGTCCTCGGAGAGGCCGATGAAGCGCAGGCACTTGGACACCTCCTCCACCGAGAGGGCCGAGAGGTCGGCGGGGGGCAGCCAGGGCGAGCCGTCCCCGCTGGGCCGGGGGGCAGCCGGCGGGGCCCCCCCGTCGCCCCGCGCCGCCGGGGGCACCTCGATGACGCCCTGCGCCAGGTAGAGGCGGGCGACGCCGCCTTCGGCCCCGCGCAGGACGGCGGGCGAGAGCGGGGCCGCCCCGCGGATGACGATGCTGTCCCCCTCAAAACCCTTGGGTGGTCGGGGGGGGGCCGTCGGATCCGGCCCCTCGAAGGGGGCGAAGGGTTCGGGTGAGGAGGAGGAAGAGGGGGCAGCCGGGGCCGAAGGTGGCTTGGGCCACTCCGGGCTCTCCGGCCACTCGGCCGGGCCGGCGAAGGGGTTGAGCGCCCCAAAGGGCGCGAAGCGTTTTTGGGGGTGCGGGGGCTTGAGGCGGGGGCAGCTGCGGAAGGGCTTCAGGGGGGGCTCGGCCGCCGGCAGCGGGGTGGAACGGTCGCTGCCCCCCCCAGCCCCCGCATCCATGTAGGCCCAGGGGTCTGACCAGGCGGTGGGACCGGGCTGGGTGGCGGGGGGCAGCGGGCGCCCGGGGGGGTCCCCAGTTTTGCAGTCTCCCCAGGCGCAGGGGTAGCAGTACAGGGAGTAGGCGTCGGGCGAGGGCGAGCCGCTGCCACTCCGCGGGACCGACCTGATGGAGGAAGGCGAGCGTCACCCCGGGGTCGCGCCGTGTCCCCCCCCCCCAGACATCGCGGAGCGGGGGACATCCCACCCTGGGGGGGCCACCCCACGTCCCCGAGCCACTCACCCGTCGTGGAGCCCCGAGGAGTAGTAGGAGAGGCTGGGGCTGGGCGAGGGAGCCGGAGCCAGCTTCGGGAAGCGCAGGGGGCCTGGGGGGCTGCGAGGAGCTGGGGGGCGGCCGCCCCGGGGTGGCACAGGGGGCGCATTCAGCAGCCGGCATTCCTCCTTCACCTGCAACGGGGCGAGCGCCATCAGGGCCCTGTCGTGGCGACGCCGACACTGCCCCGGGACCCCCCCAACCCAACAGCAGGTCGCGGTGGGTGCACCCCGTGCCCCATATGTGGGGACACCGCTGGGTCCCCCCAGTCCCGGAGGCACCCCGCAGCTCTTACCGCCTCCGATTTGGGTGGCACCGGGGGCGGCGCATCCCCCAGGGGCTCATCCCTGGGCACGCCAGGGCGGCGCGGGGAGCCCAGCGGGGACACGGCCCCGAAGGCGACGATGTCCGGCCGCCCCGTGCCGCCGGGCGTGGAGAAGCTTTCCAGGCCCTGGTTGCTCCAGAGCTCCTCGTAGGGGATCTCCAGCGGCTCCTGAGTCCTGAACTCGGGCTCGGCCCAGTCGGGCGTCATGTATTCCCTCTCGGGGTCGGCGAAGTCGGGCAGCGACGGCTGCTGGTGCGGTGTCCCCGTACCGGCACCCGGCGGGTCCTGGCAGCGGGTGGCCGCATCCTGGGGGGCGCGGGGCAGCCCCCCGCCGTAGAAGCAGAGCGAGAGGCGCTGCAGGGGCTGGCTGAGCTCCTCGCGGGCGCAGCCCGGCAGGCAGAGCCTCAAGCGCCGGGGGCTGGCGCACTCCTCCGAAAAGTCGGGCTTGGCCTCGCGCACCGCCCGCGAGTACTCGTCGGGGTTGAAGCGCTCGTGGCAGTACGCGGCGCTGTCCCGCAGCAGCTTCTCCAGCTGGGGGTCCCCCCCGAGCAGCCCCTCGGGCAGCTGGAAGCGCGGCATGTCGGCCAGCAGGAGGAAGTGGAAGGGCACCAGCTGGTCCCGGCGGAGGATGCAGCACAGCACCACCGTCTTGGAGATGATGCTGACCAGCTTGTAGCAGTGCCCCTCGCGGATGGCGTGCAGGTCGTAGGGGTTGCGCGCCGGGCGGCTGGGCACGGCCACGTTGACGGGCAGCCGCACCTTCTCGATGATGCTGCGGATGGTGTGCTCGCCCTCCTGGAGCCGCAGCTCCAGGGGGCTGCGGGTGCTGAAGCGGCCCTTGCACTGGAAGGGCAGGCTGAGGCTCTCGTTGGTGCGGTGGTTCATGCAGATCAGGCAGGGCATCTTGCCCTTCACCTGCTTGGCCCCCGCCGCCGGCGCCGCCTTGCCCAGCTTCCGCAGGAGGGTGTTGAAGCGCGACTTCTCCTTCACCGTCTTGGCGCAGAGGATCTCCGCCTGGCCCATCAGCGTCAGCTCGTCCCCGGCGTGCAGCGTGAAGTTGTACACCTCGCTGTCCTCGCTGAACTCCCCCGACACCACCTGCACGGGCACGGACGGCGGCTGAGCAGGCACCCAGTGCCCCGTCACCGTCCCCTGGTGTCCCACCCCCAGCCACCCCTTGGTGTCCTGCCACCTTCCCCTTACCTCCCACCACCAACCCTGAGGTCCCACCACCATCCTGTAGTGTTCCACCATCACCCAGTGACGTCCCACCACCACCTGGTGTCCCACCACCACCTCCTGGTGTCCCACCACCACCTTCTGGTGTCCCACCACCACCGCCTGATGTCCCATAACCATCTCCTGGTGTCCCACCACCACCTATTGATGTCTCACCACCACCTCCTGATGTCCCACCACCACCCCCTGATGTCCTATAACCACCTCCTAGTGTCCCACCACCACCTCCTGGTGTCCCATCACCACCTCCTGGTGTCCCACCACCACCTCCTAGTGTCCCACCACCACCACCTGATGTCCCATAACCACCTCCTCGTGTCCCACCACCACCTCCTGGTGTCCCACCACCACCTCCTGATGTCCCCCCACCACCTCCTGGTGTCTCATAACCACCTCCTGATGTCCCACCACCACCTCCTGATGTCCCATAACCACCTCCTGGTGTCCCCCCACCACCCCTCCTGCCTCACCACCATGCCCTGATGTCCGGCTGCTGCCCCACCACGTTCCCCCGATGTCCCCCCACCATCCCCTGCTGTCCCCCCACCCCACCCCGCAGTCACCAGGCCAACCTTCACGCTGAAGGTGATGGCCTCCATGACGAAGACGCGGTCGGGGAAGATGCTGGCCACCTCCTCCACGCTGTTGAAATATTGCACGGGCTCGCGGATGTCCCGGTCCTGGTCCAGCAGCTTGAACTTCCCTGCAGGGGACACCCAGCCCCGGAGCACTCAGAGGGGCCCACGGGGGCACCCCAGACCTTTCTCCTCCCGAAGCAAAGCTCCGGGGGCACCAAGTTCCCCAGCGGTGCCTTTCAGCACCCCCATAGGGGCAGGAGATGCCCCAAAGCCACCACGGAAATGCCCCGGGGATGGAGGGAGCAGCTCCCCAAGGCTTCCCAGCCCCACCGACAGCGGTGCACGGGGATGGGGGGGGGGGGACCAGGCGCAGCCAGGGAGCCGGAGGACTGCATTCAGGAGCAAAACTCTGCCTTCATTAGCACGAGCGTGGCGGGGACGGGACCTGACGGGAATATTAACTCGGCGCCGCGGCGCGGGGCTGCTCGGGGCCAGCGCAGAGGGGACACAAAAAGCTGGGGGAGGACGGGGACGTGGCGCCCGAGCAAAGGGACGGGGACCGTGGCAGCAGCTGCCCTGTGCCCCAG
>CM021733.1:118456497-118475253 GCA_011075105.1 Heteronetta atricapilla
CCCCCCCCCCCCCGGATCTGGGGGTGAGGAGGGGGAATGGGGGGGTGCAGCCCGCCCCCCGCCCCCCCGAGCTGGGTGAGAAGGTGTGGGAGGGATGAGGCTCGGATACTTATTTATTTATTTTATTCATTTTATTAATTTTTATTTTATTTATTGGGGGGGTGCATGCAGGTTCTGGGCTGGGGGGGCGTCAGGTCAGCACCCCCCGGTGCCCCCACAGCCGTGGGATGCAGCTGCAGGGGGGCTCACTGAGGGGTTTGGGCTGGTGGGGTCCTCAGAGCCCCCCCCCCCCCCCCCCGGTGCCACCCCCTGCCATGGGCACGACCCCTGCCCCCAGCCCCGGCTGCCCCCAGCCCCATCCAGCCTGGCCTTGGGCACCCACAGGGTGGTTTTTGGGTGCCTGGGGGTGCTGCATCCTCCTCAGTCCCAGTGGGGATGTCCCAGGGGACCCCAAAAGCCACAGGAGCACCCCCCTGGTCCTGTCCCTGCCCGCTGGGCCCCTCTCTCTTGGACACGTGTGGACGGCACCGACACCAAGCGGTGGCCCATGGCCAGCCCCACTGGGGACACCAGGGGAAGGTCCCCGGGCGCTGGGGACGTGCTCAAGGCCGACGTGGGGCAGAGGGGAGCTACAGCACCTCGGGGCTCAAGGCATCGCTCCCCCAGCCCGTACCCCTGGGGATTTGGGATGGGGAGCCCGGAGGAGCAGAGGGAGCAGCGAGCACGGGCGGGTCGGTGCCCGGTGCTGCGGCCACGCCACCGCGCGCTGGGCTTGGGGCCGGGCTGGGAGCTGCCACCTCCTGTGGGTGACACGGCGGTGGTGCCACCAACAGGCACCCGAGGCTGCAGCCAAGGCCCAGTGTGCCCCCCCTGTGCCGGGGAGGACAGGGACAGGCAACGTCCCCAAGCTGGTCACAGCCCAAAGCCTGCAGGGGGCTTGGGGCACCCGCTCCCCGCAGCTCGGGGGACACAGAGCTGATACCTGCTGGCAGACACGGGGCTGCCCAACACGAAGGATCACGGAACCCTACAATATCCTGGGCTGGAAGGGACCCGTAAGGATCATGGAGCCCAGTGATGGCACCACACAGCCCTACCCAAAATTTTAAGCCAGGAGCGCGGCCAGCGGGCCCCGGGGTGCCTCCCGCAGGACAGGGGACGTGGGTCAGTGGTGACATGGAGCACGGAGGAGCTGCAGCGAGCAGCTCCCGGGAAGCACACACGGCTCCCCCAGGGTGGAAAGCCACCAGCTGGCACATCAGGGCCCCATCCGCAGGGAGGCTGCCCCCCTTTCCAAGGGTTTCCAAAAGCTCCCAGACGCCTTGTCGAGGAGCTGGGGGCACAAGCTCAGCCCCAGCACAGCCCCGCCAGCCCGCTCCCAGCCTTGGAGAAGCGGCTGACACTTCTACGTGAAAGGCCGAGCAATGGCCGTGACAAAAGTCGCTTCCTTCCAGCAGGGACCAGCTCGGATGGGTTTAAGGCAGCCGCGAGGCCACAGCCAGCACGGGCTGGGAAGCAGAGCCCCCGGGGGGAAGGTGCCGGTTAAGGGGCCCAGGAAGTAACCAGTGCAAGTTTATAAAAGCTTTTATTTGCTCTTGGTATGACCAAGAATGGGACAGTGATCTTTTATACAATTTGATACAGTAAGTGGTACAAAAGAATGTGTTTTAAATAAAAAGCCAGAGTGGAGTAGCAAAAATATTAAAAGATTAAGTAAAAAATTGTAGGCATGGGAGTTAATCCTAGACCTGAAGTCGATGCTGTTTTTTCCACCATCCAAGTCCGATCGTACGAAGCGCGGCTGTCACCTCGCCCCGCGCCGCCCCGCGCCGCCCCGGCCACGCCAGGTACAAAGCAGGTAACGCGCTCATACAATACACCCAACCTCGGGGTTTAGTTCATCATTACCAATTTAATTAAGTTACATTTTGCCGTGACAAAAGGGAGCGCTGGGGGTTCCGCTGCCGGCCGGGGACGCGAGAGCCCGCGGCTGCTGGCACGGCCGGATCCAGCGCGGCGGCGCCCGGGGGGCTCGAGGGGCTCCGGGGGGGTCCGGGCTGGCTTCGGCTTCAATCCCCACCCGGGGCCGGGGGGGCTTCCACACGCAGGTGCCACAAGCAGTTAGTTGGGTAGCGAGCGGTAAATTGAGATAGCAGCAGAACTAAAGTTACTGCACGTTCCTCCAACGCGATTATTGTTACTTTTTTAGCATCAGAATTGACTCTCGTTGCTCACTCCTCCTCGGCTGGGCCTTGCACTCCCCAAACACAAAGCCGCCCGGTTAAAAGTCGTGTTTTTGTAGGGCCAGAAGAGGAGCACCTCGACCTGTCTGCGTGTACTGAGGGGGGAAGGAGGGGGCTGCGCTCCCCCGGCCCGGGCACCACGAGCGCAGCGCCCACAGAGCACCCCAACAGGTTCAGAGGGAGCCAAGCCCCCGGAAGCAAATAAAAAGCTCATGTTTAAAACAAAGATTATACCAAAAAAAAAAAATGATGTCTCTTTCTCCATTTTCCCTTTTTGATAATGCTGAAAAGTGCAGGTTTGACCCGAACAGCCGGACGCTATTTATTTACAGTGCTGGCCACCAGGCGCAGCGCGGGGGTCCCGGCCCCGCCTGGCCACCAGCCCCACGGGAAGGGCTAACAGACAAAATGCCAACACGCGGGGAAAAGGGAGACACGCCGGCCGGGTTACTACAGGGGAAGCCGTTCCAAACGAGAACGTCAATGTTAAAACACCGCCATTTCATTAAAATTAAACCAGAATTAGTCGCTACTTTATTACTGGAGCAAGTCCCAGACCCAAGCGGACAAGAGCGAGGCGCGAGGCTCGTCCAGCCTCAGGGACCGCGAGGCTCGGGGGAAGCGGCTGCTTGGAGCATCGCTTTGTCCTCGGCCGGGGCAGCTCTCCCGTGCCGTGTTTCAAACACAAGGCAGCTGAACGCGGGGCACGACTGCTCCCACGGCCCAAACCCCCAGCTCGGGGGGAGCAGCCCCCAGGGTCAGGCCGGCAGCCCCTTAACCCCCTTCCTTTCAACCCAAAGCCACTGCAGCGCGAGCGCGGGTGCCTGGCGGGGGGCTGAGCGCAGCACGAAGGACTCGGAGCTTGTAACACTGGAAAGTGGAAAGTTTTCAGGGAGGTAATAAATTAAACTGCCGACTTTTTTTTTTCTTCCTTTTTTTTTTTTTCTTTTCTTTTTTTAATCTAGTTGTACTCAGCCTCTTGCTAGGCTAGCGAACATCTTGTTGGAGCGGCTAACAGTGAGAGACGGAACTTAAAAGTTCATGTTAACTGCTGTCAGTTTGGGAATCGCATGTTATATTCATACACATAAAGTAGACAACCACATCACCCTCCATAGAAAACTAGTGCATGCAAATAACTCTTCCATATCATAAAACCCAATGGCTATGCAGGAGGAGAGGAGATATACTAGTGAACTGACATCGGCTAGAGGGAAATTAGTAGGTATCGTCAACATTTTACCTTGAAAGCTAAATCAGTGCTTTGTATTAAGTTTTTGGCAAACATACCACGTTGCCATCCTTTTAATTAACACATCACACCATGAAGGAAAGCAAATAAAAGCAGCATGCAGGCAAAAAGGAAAGAGCTGCGAGTGAGAAAAAAAATGGCAGCAGGAACAGCTCCGAATGGGTAGATCACCAAAAAGGAGACAGAGCAGGTTAAATGCGGTATTGTTTTTTGCACCACCCTTTGTCCTCGATGCATTACACCAACAATTACAGAAAGCAATCACGAAGGAGTTCGGTATTTTAAAATGAGCGGGTATGGATGGGATGTCTCCTGCACATGCTTCCACCAGAAGAGAAACAGAAGTGAAAATAAAAGTTCCTTTCCACATAAGGCACAGGACAAAATAAACCCCATTCACATACTCAAGGCGACAATGAGTGTTTTCCTGGCTCTTTTGCTGATGCTTCTAGAGAACACGGTGACTCAAGCACATTATCCATGACAGAAAATTCCACTGTTGTACAAAATAAATTGTTAATTCTAACTTTTATTCTTATACAATTTGCAGAGTAGAGTTGAGTATGATTGCTATATGTTTAATGTCAGGAGGAACGGGACTATAATACAACCAAAACGTAGTGGTAAGTTGAGCAGGTACATTAAAAAATGAAGTCACGGAGATGATTTTCCTATACATGTTGAGGAAATTATAGTACGCAAGCCGTCCTAAACAGAAAACCAGAGGGAGACAGGAGCTCGTTAAGATGAGGAACAAAACATCGGTTTAAGGTTAAAAACGGGCAGAGTGGTTTGTTTTGCAGCGAGAAAAAAGGAGCGGTGGATGGCGATTGGTGATATAGGAGAACGTTCAGCAACACTTGCTCTTCCAGCCTGTCACCCCACCTCCACTGCTGATATCTACATTTTCACTGTTGGGCTCTTTTACAGGGGTCTGCAACGAAACAAGCAAGAAGGTTAGAGAACTCCCGAGACATTCGGAAAACATTCAGAGCTGGCGAGGTAGCGGCTGACGGGAGCACTGACACCACCAAGTAACACCCCAAGTAAGCTATGGACAAAGAGCTCTGCAGAAGCGTAGGGGATCCTCCTTCCCTGGGCAGCAGGAGCCTGCAAAACCAGCCTCGGGATTTCTTTTTGTTTTAAGTCCACAGCGATCAGAAACCTGGGAAAAGCTGTGGGACGAGGACCACTCCAACGCGAACGGGAATTAGTGCCAGATGCCGCTTTCAGAACTGACACTCGGACTTGGGTGGAGTAAATCACAGCGTGCAACTCACACAAGCTGAAGTTAAATGATGTGAACTAATGGCCTTAAAAATGTCAGGGTAGTTTTATTTATGGATAAAGAAAAAAATATCAAAGCAAAAGCATCTGCCTTCCAGTTATCGGGACGCCAGATTCCGAGGCAGCGCGCAAAACATCTCATCGGCACCGTGGGATAGATGTAAGCTTGGTTTGACCAAAACAAAACTTGAAGTCCAGTGGTTTTCATCAGACGCTAGCATCTATTTTCAGCTGTTCAGAAACTAATCTAAACATTTGTGAGAACGCAGCACGTTAGTGCCCGCATTCCTCTTCTTGTTCTCTGCTCCGCAGCCTTGCAGCAGCGAGCCATCGCCCACCCGGCCCCGCTCTTCAGACAAGTGCACCGAGTAAAAATGCAAAGGTCAGGAGGCACGGCGGGCCCTGTAGGCTAGGAACCCTCCTGTTCACCAAAGGCCAACGATTTGCAGTCGCTTCCTCACGTAAAGCTTGGCAAGAACCGATGAAGAAACAACTCCGACCTAGGGCTGTGGCCGAGGCGCGTTGAGCAGAGGCGTATTCAGAAGGGCTGAGGGAAGACTCAGCAGTGACCTTGCACTGAATTTCCAACCCATTAACCCGGACGACGTTACTGATAGCATTCATGTGGGGAAAGAAGGTCCTGTCCCTACTGTTAAATTGGGGCACAGGAAAAAGTGTAAATGTTTAGGAACAAGGCACACGTGCTGGAGTTGGCCAACCCACGCCTCTCGAGCTCACAGAGCTCCAGTGCCAGAGACGTGACCTGGTCGTCCGCAGGGACACGCCAGCACGGGGTTTAATCAAGTCCTCGGTACAGGAGAACACAAACTATCTGAAAATCAGCCCTGGAGCCACCTGCGTGTCCGCTCAGCCCAACCCAGCAACAAAACAGCGGCAGCTATCGGAAGCCGATGCTCCTCCAACTTAGGACAGACACCAGGGATACAAGGACGGCGCTATCTCGCAGCCCTGGGCATACGAAGCTTTGGGTGCGTGACTCAGCAAAGACAGCCCTCTTCATGGTGTATTTCGGGAGAGAAGCAGCCACCAGGAAGCCCTGGTGATCCGCGTTCTTCTCTCAGCTGCAGTGTCACCTGCCAGTCAAGGCTTGCAGGGAAACGCGGAGGCTTGGAGGGGCACTCACAACTGGAAGTGACAGGTCTGGCCACTCGGTATCCCAGCAGAAACCTAAGACTTTTTAGACAGTACTGTGTGCTGATAGAAATGGTAAAGGCATAGCTGGAAAAAACAGTCAAATGCTAACGTGGCCGGGCAGAAGAGGGGAAAGGACAGGATGCGTTTGTTTGAGGGAAAAGGTCCTCACAGGATTCAACAGCTACGCCGTGAACTATGTTCTGGCACACCAGAAATGAAGTCCGTGTTTTAAAGCAGTTAGCTTTGAAGTACAGCCACCAGAAAAGGCTGCTGAGGTTCCGATGGGTTCTCTGTTCCTGCAAGTTGTCAAATATTTTGGCTGCAGTTTTACAGAGGGCCACAGTCTGTTTAACAGAGAAATCTGAGGACACGCTGTGGCCCACCTCACACACAGACAGGGAACAGTCAAAACAGAAAAGCAAGGCCAGGGCTCATCCCTGAGCTCCAGTGACTTTGGTCTCCCCAGGATTAAATACCTTCAGGCATCTGGGACGGGAAGGGATAAACATTCAGGTTCCTTCTCCACAAAGCAGGAAAGAATGAAGGTGTCAGGGAAAGGACAATTCTCCTCCAAATTAATTCAAACATTTTAACTGCAAGCACGCGTGTGAGGTTAAGGACCGACCAACCAGGAGTTCCTTGGTGCTTTGATGTATGCTGCTCCCTCTGGATAGTACCAGCACCATCATGAAACATCAAACAAGCTTTAGAAGCTTCAGCTGTACAACAGCCTTCCTTCAGGGACTTGTTTGTCTCAGCATACCAAAGTACAAAGCCACAACGATTCAGGTGAACATCAAAAGAAACAGACGCTGACATTTTAGGATTTTTTTCCCCAAACAAACCCTGTGATCACCTACCTTTCGAAGAATGTCTTCTGCTAATGTGAGGAATGCCTTCTCAATGTTTATATTTGCTTTTGCACTAGTTTCGAAAAACCTAATACCATGCTCCCTAGCAATCTAAACCAAAAAAGAAAAAAGAAAAGAGAAGGTTAGCGTTGTTGCGGCGTTACTCGGCTGATGCTGCTGTAACGTGGGGGTTAGTGACATTTCCGAGCATGTAACACTCTCAGTGTGGCAGGCATCAGAAGATGTTCTAGCTAAGCAAAACGTCACAAAAGAAGGTTCAGAACTTAAATCAGAAACAGCAGTTAAAGCGCAGTAAATTACAAGCTGATGCCTGAACATGAGGACAGACACCACACAAATCGGTCACACAAGTAACTTAGAGGTTGCTTGCAGAACTTTAGCCCAAAAAAGAAGGAACTGCAGCTGAACTCACTCCATTCAGGCAGTCGATCACAATTAAACTTCCAGGAAAACGTTGCTCAGGCTCACAAGCCAGCAAAGCTAGCTCGTTTGTTCCCCGGCGTGCCCCGCCATGGCATTTACACCACCCGACAATGGCAGGAAGTCTTGGCACCGATTTGCTCGCTCGGATAAGCAAGTTTCTGTCCACACCTACCTGTTCACCTTTTGCTTTAGGAACAACTCTTTTATCTTCCATGTCGCACTTGTTTCCTAACAGCATCCTCTCCACGTCTTCATTGGCATGCTAGAAGGAGATAACGGACAGGTTTACACATCTCCCCCCGCCAGCAGCAAACTGCACGCCTGGATTTCCACGCTGCCTGAGGTCCGGGCTGATGCTTACACGGCCACCTGAGCAACTCTGCCCCGAGTCCTACCAAAGGCTGTCAGAAATCCTTCTTCAGACCCTACCCTTCACAAGCTCGCGTATCCAGGAAGTGGAATTAGACAACGACAACAGCACTGAGCCAGGACCGCCGCCATCCCAGCGTCAGTTACCCTTCCCCTTCCTTTTTGTTTGTGTAGTCTAAGTGTGAAGCCTTCCTCTCCGAGCAGGATCAAGTGCTGTTTTGCGACACAGATTCTTCCAGCTACCAGCATTCGCCCAGCAAACCCCGGGTGGGTTGCATTCAGGGACATGGGAAAAGAAGCAGCTTCCTGCCTGGCACTCAGCAGCCTTCGGTTTTCCGTGCGCCAGACACACACACGTACAGGAACAATGCTACGAAGGGCAGAACACTGGAGGACAAAAGGGATTCCAAACCTACAGCTGCCAACAACCCAGCTCCGCGCCCTGCGGTGGCTCCAGCTGACACCGGTACCCCTGGGGGATTTATGGGATTGTCCAGATAGTTTTGCTGCAGACAGGTACGTCTCCCTAACAACCACAACAGTGCTTTCAACCACTGCAAAGCTAAACAACAAAAGAGTTGTTTATAAGTTACAAATAATAATAATAATTAAAAAAAAACAGCTTTTTTGCTGTGGGTTTGTTTTTGAGGAGTTCCTGGGTTAACTAACAGAGGGAAATTTAAGCTCTCCGGCATCATGCCACCACTGGAGCACGACCGCATGTCAGCCTTGTGCTTTTTTTTTCTATCTGCTAAGTGTTTCACCCAGAAGCTGGCAAATTAATGCAGGGAAACAGCACTGACTCTCTACCAAGTGCACGTCGCAAAGGGAAAACTGAAGTGAGCACCGGGCTAATGCTCAGGATCCAAGGAGAAGCAGGACCCCATAGACAGGGAAGGGGCCTCGTAAGGCAGAACAGGCTGCCAACGGGTTTCTCCAGGAATGCTGCATGGACAGAAATACCTCAGCTGGCCAGTCACTGACACGCTGCCAACGTCCACCGTAGCCAGGCCAGGAGACGCCAGGGATACGCAGCAGACTAGCGGAGAAGCTCCAGCAGCCAGAGCACGAAGCATCACGGAAGTGGATACCTGGGGCACGTTGCAGCCTGACGTGAGAGGCTGCTTGGAAAGCCTGAGTTTACTTTCACTCCAGCGGTCCCACTGCTATTTTACAGCAGAATCATTAACACAAGTGCAGAGGCGAGAGCTTCATGCATCCCCTACTCCTGCTCATAGGAATAACCCATTTCACATCCCTCAGGAGAGTCGCCCCCAGTTTTTTCCCTTCAGGACGTAAGGAGTAAGAACCACCAGATGGCAAAGACACCATGGCGATTAAGACACCAAAAACGTTGATTTTTTGTGCCTGCAGAACTGCTTACACAGCAGCAGACCATAAAACCGAGCACTTGCACACCTCCATGAACTCCTGCAGGCCTGAAGCAGAAGTGCGCGGCGTGGTGTACCTCTGCAGGCCTGCCATATACCAGCAGCCTTTAAATGCTTAATATTTAGCTCGGATGGAGCTGGGACATCGTTACGCGTCTCTAGTTTTCCCTGTTACTTCAGGATCAGGGCTTACGTATCCTGTAGAAGCACCTCTTTGTGCCATACTGCAACTCACAACGCCAGCTTTCTGATTGAAACTTCTCATCGAGGGAGCATCCTTGACAATATCAGGTCCTTGTAAAACAGAAGCACTTGGCTGCTTCGTTTGCTGCTGTCACTTGCAGGAATCCTGCACTCGAGGGGCCAGCACCCGTCGGGCGTTGCAGCGAGCAGCCTGAGTGCTGGAGCTGGCCCTCGGCGTTCAGGCACGCCTGGAGGCAGCCGCAGGGCTTTGCTACGTGGGTCTGACAACAGGAGGCGAGCAAAAACACGCGCTGCCTCAAACACAATGGCACGAATGACATCCTCACTCAACATCCTGGACACCGGGACTTTTATTAAACAAAGCAACAAATCTAAAGGCCTTGGCTTCCAGCTTCGGCTCGTTGCTGAGTCTTCCTGTCCTACCCCACTCTTTCCCCCCTTCTTACTTCCACACCCACCTCAGTCTATGCCTTTCCATAAGTGTAACTTCCCACTTCTCTGCTAGGAAAATGACAGTCCTGACATACCGTTTTTGCTCTAAGAGCCTTTCTCCAGCCCCAGTGCTTCCAGCAGCAGTGCCTGACAGCACCCACCTGCCTGACAGCACCCACCTGCTGACGCTCAGCCATGCAGGGCCATCTTCATGCTTTCTAAAGAACAACGAAGCCGGAAGCCCAACCACTTATTCCATTAGAAGACTCCGTAACAGAGGTAAAAATTAACAACTATGCTGCTCTCTAACGTTTCGGCCTTCCCTGAGAAGAAACCCGCAGGGATCCAGGCACTGAACGCTTCCACACCAGTCTCTTTTGCTTCACTTGACCTCACTTGAAATTTTGCCAACTTTGTGGGGTAAAAGGAGGTAGAAGTGCCTTGTTTGGCACTCCCCTAACAAAACCAACAACTGGCTGCACAGGTTCGAGTCATTTGCTGGCATTCAGCAAGAGCAGTTTGCAGCACTACCTGTAACAGCAGTGACAAACCTGCATCAGGACATCAGTTGTGGTGGAGACAGAGTGGAGGCGATCATATTTAGTTGTCTTTGAGGACTACGCAGCCATCCTGATAAAACGGGTTAGTGACAGAGGTGATACCTCGCCCCACAGCTGCTCCATAGGGCTTAGCACAGCTCCCCTGCACACCACCTTGTGGTGGCTCCTCCTGGAAACAGCAATGCCCGGATACCAAGGGATGCGTTCTTCACCTCCAAGTATTCTCCAGCACGGACACAAAGTCTGTTCATGCATGGATTTAACACGCCTGGACACCGCCAGCCGCCGTGTGGTGGTGCAACCCTCCCTGCCGCTACGGGGAGAGCTGAGAGGGGGAAGGCAGGAGGTGGGCCAGGATCAGGACAGCCTGAAGTGTTATTGCATTGATGGGCCAGGTTCGGAACGGCACCCAAGCCCCACGTTAAGTCGTGCACGGCACCTTGTGCCAGTACAGGGGCGTAAGGTGCGCTCCGTGGGACTCATCAGATGCTCTGCAGGTCACCACAAGCAGCCCGGGGCCGGGACCGTAGGGCCGTTACTCACCTCGTCTATGTTTCTGAGCCACTTGCTGATGTTTTCAAAGCTCTTGGCGTTGGTGATGTCGTACACCAGCATGATTCCCATGGCGCCTCTGTAGTAGGAGGTGGTGATGGTGTGAAATCGCTCCTGCCCTGCCGTGTCCCTGCAAAGAGAGCAGGTATCAGAGGCAAGCTCTGCAGAAACTACCGGGGTTAGACAAGTGTTCGTGGCCCAACACATCCTGCATTATGGCGCTGAGGGACATGTGGCTTCCCCCAAGAGGCAGGGGAGGCAGCAGGGAAGGCGCTCTCCCTCCCAGATGCAGCTGAAGGTTCAGAGAACAAACCAGGCAAGCTTCGGTGAGCCGCAGAAACTCAGGGCTTGAAGCTTCTCTTCTGCATTGGACTTTAAATGAGATTGTTTTAAAAAACACTTTTTAGAAAAAAAACAGGACAGATGAAAGACACGGGACTGCTTAACGCAGCTAACACAGCTTCGTCTTCTGCCTTCTTAGTTATCCGCTGAACAGCAAGGCGGGAAGTCACGGCGGGTCTGGTGTCTTACCCCCATAAACACACCCGCCACCAAGCCACGGGAGGAATTTGTTCATTTTAAACTCTGTATTTTTATTGACAACTCCAACCTTGTGTCCGAAAGAAGCCTTTCTTTCCAAGTCTCTCACCTCAGGGCAGCATCCCAAAGACTTCTGAGCTCCCTTCTTGGGAGCAGGAAATGCTCTCACAGCACTTTGACGGGACTGGGAGCAACAGCACCGTGCCTGAACAACGCCGGGCACAGCGCTGCCCCAGCCGCTCTCTCCTTTTAGTGACCAGTTCTTCCAAAATAAACCAAAATGTCATTTGGTGCTCCAGTCTGGGCGAGGCTCCCACCAGCTGCGGGCGGAGCTGGGGGCAGCGCTACTGGAGAAAAGGAGAAAATCCCCTCCCGTTTCAGCAGCTGCTGAGCACCCACGAAGACAAACGTGTAACTTTTTCAAAGAAGCATAGAAGGGTTTGGGGTGGAAGGGAGCTCAAAGCCCCCCCAGTTCCAACCCCCTGCCATGGGCAGGATGCCACCCACCAGACCAGGCTGCCCAAAGCCCCATCCAGCCTGGGCTTGGACACCTCCAGGGATGGGGCACCCACAGCTTCTCTGGGAGACCTGTGCCAGTGCCTCACCGCCCTCTGAGGGAAGAATTTCCTCCTAACCTCTCATCTAAATCTCCCCTCCCGTAGTTCAAAGCCCTTTTCTGGGACTCAGACTTCAAACTGAGAATAACTTCGCTTTCTGATCAGTTTTGTAAAGCTTTAACTTGACCTTACAGACTTACATTCCTGAAATATTGCATCAAAGCGAGCAAGAAGTAGATCTGAGATGCCCCATAACATTACGTTGTCCATTTCTGTAAGGAAGATGCCGAAAATGGATCATGAAAGATCACTGAAGGCATCTGCCGTCCATCCAACTCTGAGATCTTCGCTAAACAAACTTGCCCATCACTGAAGTGAGACTTGGGATGTAAGTGCTCATTCCGCAGGTGTCTTTCCGAGGACACAGCCCCAGCAGACCCCACGTTCACAAGGTTTTTCCTGACACTTTGCACCAGCTGCAGCCGAAGGTGTCTGCGAAGCCGAAGCGACCTGAGCTGACGCTGCCCAGCTGCCTGCAGACGACGTCCCCCCGCTGAGCCCTGTTCCCTCGCCCAGAAGCCAGTGACCTCGGAGGAGGTCCCCGAGTTACACCAGGTCCCCTTTCGGCTGTTTCTGAGGCTGCAGCGATGTGGTGGTTTGACCGCCAGACCCAGCACAAGTGAATGTCTGGGTGGAGGTGGGTGCTGCCAGCCCCAGGCCCAGTGAAGACCCGGCTCACCCACGGCCCCGTCACCAGGTGCTGGCTGTAGCTGCCCTTGATGTGTGTCAGGACACGAGGACACGTCAGGTTTCTGGCCATGTATCAGCTGATGGACGGGGAGCCCCCACATCCCACATGTGAAAAGTGGGAATATGATTCGTGTCGTGTATGAAACAATGCTAGGGCAGCACGATGAAATACAACTTTCTATCTAAGAAAAGCAGAGTGATTAGTGTGCATAGTTCTTGCACTGTGCAAAATAAGAGTCTAGCAATTCATGTAAATGGAGGGCTTGAAGGACGAACACTGAGACTCGAGTCTGGGAGATAAGAGGACCAAGGAGGTTTTTTTTTGGAAACTGCTGACTTCTGCATGAGATGCTGCCCAAGCTTCTGATGTTTGGCAAAAGGATCCACCAAATAAGAGAAAGGGGGAGTTGAAGGACGACCGAAGGACAAAGCCTGGGAGGAAGACTACGAGCCTTCAGCACAAGAGACCCCCAGAAAGACCACCAGAGACTGATACGCATGCGTCCGGAGAGGGTTTGGATTCTGGGAACTAATTCCAATAACCCTGCCTTTTCTAGGAATAGTGATGAATGTGTATTAGTCCAGGAGCATAAAAATCAGCCCCCTGATGTAACAGGTGTGCATCTTGGTGGAGCGGAGACTCCCGGTGCACCCAGCGCTGTTTGCTTGCCTCTATTCGCTTAATAAATTACAAACTTTAACTAGAATCCTATATGGGACTCAGTCATTTATCACACACAGAATCAGTGAAGAAAAGCTCCTGGGATGCAGGGCTCCTGGGATGCAGTTTCCTCTCGAGTCTCATGGGCTCTGTTGGGCTGGGAGGCGCAGGCTCTGGTCCAGCACCCCGAGGCCGGCTGCTCTGATCTCGTGTCCCCTCCTCGCAGGTGACAACAGCGGGAAGAGGGCAAAGAGCAGAGCACGAGGCCGAGGGGCAGGCCCTGTGCCGAGCAGCTCTGCTCAGGAGCGTTTCGCAGCCCCGCACAGAGCTCCGGCTGCCCCGCAGGAGCCCCGGCACTGCAGAGGCTCTGGGGTCCCAATGGAGACGCCTGGTGCTTCACGGCTGCCTTGAACGGTGCTGAATCCCTCGGTTCCTTTCTGTCCCATCTGGAAGTGCCTCCTGATGGCATCCTGAGGCTTCCCTTAACACAATTTAGGGCTGTCAGTCCTCGGCCAACTCTGGTTACCTCCGCAGTGTGCATTTCCCTTCTTCCCTCAGTTCCACACCCAAACACAGCTCCCGCACCTCCCCTGAACTGCCTCACACCACTCCGAGTTCTTTACACTTTATTTGCTGGCCAAAGGTCTAAACCATGCAGCCTCACCTACTACAGAATCACAGAATCCCAGAATTTCTAGGTTGGAAGAGACCTCAAGATCATCGAGTCCAACCTCTGACCTAACACCAACAGTCCCCACTAAACCATATCCCCAAGCTCTACATCTAAACGTCTTTTAAAGCCCTCCAGGGATGGGGACTCCACCACCTCCCTGGGCAGCCCGTTCCAGTGCCTAACAACCCTTTGGGTAAAGAAGTTCTTCCTAACATCCAACCTAAACCTCCCCTGGCGCAACTTCAGCCCATTCCCCCTCGTCCTGTCCCCAGGCACGTGGGAGAACAGACCAACCCCCACCTCGCTACAGCCTCCCTTGAGGTACCTGTAGAGAGCGATAAGGTCGCCCCTGAGCCTCCTCTTCTCCAGGCTGAACAAGCCCAGCTCCCTCAGCCGCTCCTCGTAGGACTTGTTCTCCAGGCCCCTCACCAGCTTCGTCGCCCTGCTCTGGACCCGCTCAAGCACCTCCACGTCCTTCTTGTAGCCAGGGGCCCAAAACTGAACACAGTACTCGAGGTGCGGCCTCACCAGAGCCGAGTACAGGGGGACGATCACCTCCCCAGCCCTGCTGGTCACAGTTTCTGATACAGGCCAGGATGCCGTTGGCCTTCTTGGCCACCTGGGCACACTGCTGGCTCATATTCAGCCGACTGTCCACCATCACTCCCAGGTCCTTCTCTGCCTGGCAGCTCTCCAACCACTCATCTCCCAGCCTGTAGCTCTGGACCCCCAGAGCTACTACTGCGGACCCCTGCGTGTAACCGGGGAGCAGAAGCCAGGACAGCAATCCAGCGCCGCACAGAAGTTTCCAGAAGACTTCAGCATGCCTGCTCCTGCACACCCCTGAGCTTACGCAGGTCTTTCTGCCAGCTGGGTAACTGCTCACACTCTGAACTTCACAACTTGGTCTCTCCTGAACTCACATGGCTTTTTCCAGGGCCATTCCTCCACTGGGTCAGGAGCGGTATGGATTATAAGCCAGCCCTCTCTCCTATTTACACCTTGCAGCTTCATCTTGTCCTGCTTATCTTGAATACAATAACCCCGCTCCCTCTTCCTTCATCGCGCCCAGTGAAGAAAACATCGCCTAGCAGGAAACTCGGGCCAGACTCCTGCAAAACATCAAGAGAACTCACTTGCACAGTTTATTTTCTCTCCTCGCGTGCTTGGCATTCACTTGCTAGCGCCTTCACTCCATCCAGTCTCTGCAGCTGGCTTCTATCAGGCAGGGCAGTCTCAGGAGAGCCGTACCAAAAGCACCGGGATTTATGGCACCTGCAGTTTTGGGATTTATGGCACCTGCAGTTTCGGGATTTATGGCACCTGCAGTTTCTCCCCGGCTGGCGAGGCCGGTAAGCACCCCACGAGGAACGCAGGTTGATGTTTACAGCTTGGCTTCGGCAGTGCTCAGCTGTTACTCACTGCTTGTCAGTCCTACACACCTACAACTCGCTTCGCTGACTCCTACAGGATTTTTTTTTCCGGCAATTGGAGCTCAGCTAATGGGTGAAAAGCAAGCTGGGGAGGGAAAATGCGGAGAACCTGGTTTTTTTATTATAATTATTATATTTAAGTACTATCTCTGCCCTTTCCCCTCCTTAATGGATCTCTCCATTCATTATTCAAAGATAACTCTTAATGGATGTGAGATTAGAGCCCTGGCTGAGGCAAGCAGAGGAAGTGAGTTATGGGTTTCAAAGCGTCCAGGACCGATGAACCCGCCCTGAGTAAATGGCACGACGCAAGCCGAGCACGCCGTGCTCGCTGCCCTGGGTTCCCTTCTGTCGCTCATACCCCGAGGATGTAAGAACGTGCTCTGGAACGCTGGGCGCGCGTTAAATCCTCGGTGGAGGTAAAATGCCTGTGGAAGCCAGCTAGCTCCCCGAGCTAAAATAAATGTCCACAAGGATTATGGAGATAGCCAAAGAAAATGAGGCCCCGCTGCGCAAGAGGGAACGGGGAACCGGGTTTGTTTAGCTGCAAAACGAAGACAAAGGCGGCTGTCCTGGGGAATCGGGGGAAGGAGAAGCACAAGGAAAGGGAAAAATCTATTCAAATTAGTCTCATGCCAACATTAAAGTATGCATAAAGTGTATCGTATTAGAAGTCTAACCAACAGAGGAAGGCATTTCTGGGACAGCTTTCCGGCTGACCTAGCAGAGACTAAGGGAACCTTAAAACGTACTATGATTTGTTTACCAAAGGTTTACGCGGATGCAACAACGAGGGATTGGATCTGATGATCTGTGAAGATCCCTCTCGTCGGCACAGCTTGAAATCATGGCCTTTAACGTACCAAGGCAAGCAATTTCCCACAGGATAATCCTAAGAATTTTATTCCTGTCCCACTGCTTCTTCTTGCAGTATTTTGTAAACTACTGCACCGAACAAACTGTCCCGCTGGCATCAGGCACGCTCTGAAAGCCGCAGCAACTGGGTCAAAGGCTTTCCTTCACAAAGGAACATCTGTAAGACATCTCGGTACGGGAAATCTGGGGGTTTCGCAAGTAATATTCAGCCAGAAAATAAAAAAATACAGATCTGTGATTAGTGAGGTATCTGGTTGTTTTGCAAGGAGTCAGGCAAATGCCCAAATAGGCTCTTCCACCTTGAGCTACGCACACGGTGAATGGCCTCAAAGGCTGCCAGCAGCAGGAGTTACCCGTTAGATGTGCCTAGGGAGACAGCAAGAATTAACGAGACCGATCGCGCACTAGCTAGCGGAGCTGTCTGCAGCTTAGGCTGGCCACCAGCGTCCTTGTTACAAGCCAGTTCCTGTGCTTAATGGGGCATTTCCCCACGGAACTATTTCGGTTAGCTCTGCTGGTGCACGCTTCCTTCACTCGAGAGGTGTTCCAAGCCGGACGGTTATTTTTGCAACAAGCTCGTTCCTGAACGAAACAAGATTCTGGAGAAGCTTCCCTAGCCGCGTGCTCCCAGCGAAGATGCACGGAGGGGAAAAAATGTTCATGCTCTGAACAATTCAGAACCGCACATTACGAAAATAAGGCTGCTTCTGAAATTGGGAATCCGACAAGACACCGTAGGAAAGCCCACGGGTAGACAAGTCAAGACTGGAGGGATCTGAGGAGCCTCTACCTAAATGCCGTGCTGTGGCTTGCACCGCATCCCTCCAGCATGCCACACCGACAGCATCAGGGTGCGTGGTCTGCTGCTTTTTGAGTTCACTCTCCCGGTGTCACCGCCCTGTAAATCCACACCAGATCAGCTCTCACAACGCGGAGTTGTTTTCCCAGACTCTGGGGTCTGAAGAGAGACCAGAAAGCGGCTGTATTTTCTGCAAGCCATTTTCTCAGAATATTCTTGAGTAACCGAAGGAGGGCTCCTGGGCAAAATTCTTCTGCCGCAGCAAAACAGGGGACATCGTGATCCGCTTATTTATCAAGTTCTGTTCTGAAATACCTGGTGGATCTGGGCTTTTTTCCCTTCCACGTTCTCCTTTCTCCACCTCCCCCCTGTTAGGCTGAACAGGATCTTCTCCAAGTCTCTTGCTCCTGCTGGTGAATTTCCAGCGACTTTGATTTCCACCGCCCTTGACCTTAAGGAGTCCTTCCTTCTCTTCAGTGTCTATCGCTTCGTATTTGTGGATGACAACAGTGCTTCCCTTCAGCCTTCACACTTCATTTCACCAGGACGAAGGACACAGACCTGCCCCGTGTGTGTCCTTACAGGCACACAGGTGCCACACCGGCCAGGCCAGAGGTCTGACAGCACCCAGACCCCTGCAGATCACAGGATTCCAGGCCAGGGATCACATTTGTGCATGTAACAGTCGAGAACAAGTTGTTCCTTTGTGAATTCCCTTGTGGACACGTGCACACCTGTGGCTACCACGACTCCTTGTGACGAGCTCACCTTCACTTGGGATGTTTTGCCACCTCCCAGCCTTATGCTGAAGTAAGGCCTCTGTACTGGGAAAGGCCCCAGGTCAGCGCGGTCCCAACCAACCCTTCCCAGCACACTTAAAATTTTTAAGTTGCGCTTTGGTCACCCCTTCCACAGCCCAAACAACCCTATTTTGCCCCAGTTCTTACAACAGCCGTAACACCCCTCTGTCATCCTTGCCTCTTTCTCAGGCACGCTGATCAGAGCCGTGCCTTACGTTATGCTGTGACGCCTCCCTCCCTGTCCACTGGAAGCCACCTCACCCACTGCATCAGGAAAACCCCACCGAATTCTTCCGTTGCTAACGAGCTCAGTGAATTGCAGCACACCTCAGCTCTGCGCTTTCCATTTAAAGCGCTTCTACCCGAGGCCTGCGGAAGGTGACGTTGGTTCTTACCTTTTGAGCTCTGCTGCTCTGTTCCTCAAAAGCGTTTTCTCTCTTCTGCAACAGTAACACCATCTTTTCCCAGAGCGGTGCTCCCTCTTATTTTGGCACTTTTGCTTTCCCTCCCTTCTCTAATGCTGAGAACATTAACATTTTTCAAGGCATTTATCAGTGTCACACCTTCCAGGCCCTACCCAGCACTGCTCTGCTCCCATCCTGCCTTAGGCCAATGCTGGTGGCTTTCCCCGTGGCACTGTGTCACGGACCACAGAGCTGAACTTTGAACAGCCTAACCGGGAAGATCCTGGATTCTTCCATCATGTGCCACCACGCAGCATCCGCCGTACCTCAGCTGCTCCTCTTGCACCTGCACTGCACCAGCTCCTTCCTTTGGAAGGTCAGTCCCCAAAGCCCTGTCCTGTCCCATCCCAGTCCTGTCTCATCCCAGTCCCAAGAGCCCTGTCCCGTCTCGTCCCAGTCCCCAGAGCCCCGGCCCATCCCAGTCCCAGTCCCCAGAGCCCCGGCCCGTCCCAGTCCCAGTCCC
>CM021733.1:118475263-118508895 GCA_011075105.1 Heteronetta atricapilla
GTCCCAGTCCCCAGAGCCCTGTCCCCTCCTGTCCCAGTCCCCAGAGCCCTGTCCCCTCCTCCCTGCTCGCAGCCCAAGCCCTCCTCCAGGCCTGCCCAGCCGAACCAAGGCTACCCAGAGGCTCCCAGCACACAGACGTATCCCCACGTGCTCCCCAGGCCCACCACCTCCTGCCTCCCCTCGTCCCAACCTCCCCATTTCAACGTTGTTTTGCAACAAAGACATTTTCGCTTGAAGCAATGGGAATACACTTTAATCCTAGCCTGATCCTTACTGACCAGCAACCTCCCTTTTAATAGCAGCGAGCTATCACGTTACTTATCACCTCTGGCAAGGTTTAGCTCAGCCTGACCTTGCTATTCCTGCTTTGCTCCTGTATGTGCATTTCAGAGGTCAAGGCATGACTGGGATCCTGCCGTGTCTGCTCATTTTCCGTGCCCAAGACGAGGACGGCAGCTAGCCCGCCTCGTACGCAAAGGCACGGAGCTGCATTAGAAAATGCCATTTTTATCTGCGTGCTGTGAAACTAATTGCCCATCGAGACTGCACCTCTACCCCAAGGAGTCCAAAAGCCAGCATTAGTCACCTGTGCTCCGAAGCGTCAAGGATTTTGGAGACATCGCAGGGCAGTAAAACACAATGGCCCGGCCTCGCAGGCAGGCAGGGAACAGCACAAGAAAGATTTAATACATGGATGACGAAGGATTACACGCATCAGTGAGAGACAGGTCGATAGAGTAATTCTGAACTGAGGCACAGCTTGCTTCTATTGTTTCCTGCATGGGAAAGGAACCGCTCCTCTCACCTACGTACGCAGCAAACGCTACCATCGGGTTCTCGATCACTGCTGCTGATGCAGGATCCCTGTTCTGTTTGCTCTCCCAGCCACGGCTCGTTAAACACGGCGCCTTTGTAAACATCGGGCAACTTCACGTCAGGAAGTCCTTCAGGCCTGGGAAGCAGCTAACGTATCCTGAGCTCCCTAAGGTACAAAATGCTGCAAACAGCTCAGTGTCACCGTTCCGAGAAAAACCTCACTTGAGGTACCAGTCTGAGTAAGCACCCTTAGTAATAGCGATGATGAATATAGGAGTAGTAAGAAATGCAGGAGGCCAAACCTGCCGTGGGTTCCCAAGGCGTTTAAGAATAAGCCGGGTGGTCAGCAAGCAAGAGAACAGCAGCACGAAAGGCTGGAATCAGAGCTGGTGGCGCCTCGGAGAGCCACGGGCGGGCTTACGGCTGCGCCGACGGCACCAAGGCCAGCAGCAGGTCCAGGAAGATGAGAAGGGGGGCAAAGGGACACACAAGCACACGACGGGCCGGCAGTTTTCAGGGAGGGGGAGAAGTCATAAACGAAGCAGCAGTTGTTCCTCCGCTAAGCTCTGAGGACGGACACGCTGCGTTAGTCGTGCCTGACGCTGAGGCACGTCTGCAACGTAACAAACCGAAAGGCTGCAGGTGCTGAGCGCCTCTCCTGCCCCTAACTGAAGCCGACTGCTTTCTTTTGGTGGTCAGTTCCCCTTCTTCCGATGGGCTTATTGAAGCACGGACGTGTCCCAGCGAAGTTCCAGCTATGGCTCAAAGAGAAGTTTTGTTTTCGTGCAGCTACGTTAGCTCCTGTGCACTCACCTCAGGTACAAAAGCACGACCGCGCTCTGGGCACAAGGAAAGCTCTGGGTGCAGCCTCAGGTTCACGTGGGAAACGTTTGCCTGCCCTGCAAACCACGGCAGCAGCAGCGAGGTGTCATTCTGCAGGCGTTACACAACCACGAGTGCAGGGCGAGTTTAAGGACAGGAAGCGGCGGGTAAATATAGATGCGCTGCACAAAGCCTCCTCACCAAAACGCGCGGCTGCTCCGGCCAAATTAGCATGGGGCAAAGCTCCTTGGAAAGGCAAGGCTGGGCTGCGGTGTCTGGGACACAGCCTGGATGCCCTGCTGGCTTTGGGTGATGCCGTTTTGGAATCGTAAGTGCATGCTACAGGAGCTTTGTCTTCTGCTTTCCAAGTTTCACTTCAAACGTGAGATTTTAAAGCAGCAGGAACGAGAAGCGTGCCCCTGGAGGTTCAGACGGCAGCCTCCCCTCCCATCCTTGTGACGTTGAAAGGCTGCAGTTTCACAGAACTTGGCTCAAGCAAAGCCCTCCTTTCCTTTCTCTAAGCCACGAAAACCCACGGTGCTCAGAGCTTCGTTACGGTTTCTGTCTGCACGCACGTTCCACATCCCCGGTGCTCTGCATTTTCTGCTTTTACATTGTGTAACTCCACCCAACGCTGAGGCTGCCTTTAAGTCACTCCAATGTTTGGCTCTACCCACAGCAAAGCCGTGTAACTCGCAGCCCCTCGGTGTGTGGGAAGAAGGCACAGGAGCTGTTAGAAGTGCTTTGATCTGGGCTGAAAATCTGAATGCAGCCTAATGAGCTGCCAGAGCGAGACATGCCCAGCACGATCGATGAAGCTCTATTACACCTGAAGGCCTCTCCAGCTAATGCTCTCAGTCCCTTCCTTTTCGCTGCTCTGCTCTCAGCTCCCGTTGATCTCTGCCCATCTTCCTGCAGACGTCTCCATCTGCAGCGCTGCCCCGTGGAGCTGGTTACCCTGCGTGGCTCCGTGACGGAGCGTTCCAGCGCAGAGCTACGTCGCCATCCACGCGCTTCTTCATCGACCCGCTGCGCAGCTCCTACAGCAAAACCAGCTTGGGGAACTCTTTCCCTTGCGGGATACACAGCAAAATAACCAAGCTGTCTGATTTCTTGCAGGACTGGGATGTGAGAAACAACTCAGAAGGTGCAAAGAGGCAGATCCCAGGTAGCTGAACCGTTATCCTTCCCGGTGAATATTCCTCGGGCGCTGCAGCGACCGCTCAGCCAGAGGAAGAACAGAGCCAGAGCGCTGAGAGCTCTGCACCTACAGACACCCTCACCATCAGGCAGGACAAGGTTTTTTTATTAGTGGGGGACAAAAGGAGCAAGTTCTGGACTCGGTGCAGCTGGAGAACACATCAGCAGTACACACACTCGGCTGAAGAGGGAGTTTTAAGAAAAGCACAGGCTGGGAGCAGCCATTAGCTCCCTGACCTGCCTTGGCACGGGGCTATTAAAATGGGAAAACAGAAAATCACTGGCAGGACGGGCACCACAAGCCGAAGGAAAGCAAGTTTTGCTTCGTGTTAGCCTTCCCTACAGGACAGCAGTCACAGTTTCAGCCAGCTGAGAAACTCTGGTTTACTGGGGAAACTTACAAAGTGCGTGCTGAGTGACTGCGCTTTCTTGCTGACGCAGAGGAAGGCCACTACTGGTCAATTTGAAGTCCAGGATTTGAAGCAACTTCCAATTTAAGACTTCCAGTTTTAAACACTTCCCACTAAATCACAGACCGCGAGGATCCTGACTTGCCAGCACCAACAGAGCAGCCCGTAGAGGTGACTAGTGCAACACACAGATAGATCTCTTCCCCGTTCCTTGAACAAAGGTTAGGGGAGCGTTACCCCTTGGGAAAACACTCAGCACCGGCACCGTTACATTCCCCAGCCTCCAAACAAGCGAAGCCTTCCCAGGAGGAGGCCGCCCAGCAGGACGCCACCGCGCAGCTCCCTGGGCCGGTTACTCACCAGATCTGCAGCTTGATCTTCTTTCCTTGTAACTCCACAGTTTTGATCTTGAAGTCTATCCCTAAAACAAACAAACAAACAGACAATTGGTATTTATTTACAGAAGAAGCAATTCCACATCAGCTCAGAGCGGCTCCAGGCACAAGAAAAGCTTTTTTCTCCTGCTGGCCCAGCAGGTGAAGGCAGGGTGCCCACAAAGCTGGACGCAGGCACGTGCCCTCCAACCCCCCAGGCCCCAAGGGTGGCCCCAAGTGGCCGAGGGACACCGCCAGGTAACGCTTCTAAGGCGATCTGGTTTGCAAAACCTTTCACGTTTCTTGCTTATTTCTAAGAAAAATGACCGTTTTTTGCAAGCTTTTTGATAACGTCCTAAAGGAGGAGATCTGGGAGCCTAAGTTATAAAATCCTACAACAGCCAGCTTGCTTCTTGCTTTTTAAAAGCATTTCCCCCAAACAATTAAGCTGCCATATTTTGTGTGTGCTGAAAAGTGACGTGAAATACTGGGATGGTTTGTTTCTTTTCCTCAGGAGAGCCTGCCTTTTTCCCCGAGGTCCTCCTTTCTAACCTCGGTCGAGCAACCTACCTGTAGGAGCACGGCCAGCCACAACCCTCAGGGCTCGCCACCCGCTCAGCACAGCTCGGAGCCGTCAGCACTGCAGCAGGTTTGGGGGGCTGGCCGAGGTTTGGGGGGCTGACTAAGGATTCCTGCCCTGAGAAAACCCAGGAGGGAGAAAACCATCACACCGACAAGAGGCCGCTGCTGAGACGGGTCCCGAAGCCGGTATTTGGGATTTTCATTCCTAATTCTGGTGTCACGAATCGTCTACTGCCCTACAGGAGCGAGAGGCACCGGGGAGAGAACGATCAAAATAAGCAAGCAACGATCCTGAGGACAGGACAAAGACACGGGGTGGCTGCCAGCACTGCGACGTGCAGCCTCACAGGCTGATGATTCCTTCTGTGAGCGGAGCTGTTGCTGCACAACAGAGGACAGACGGACGGCTAAGGGGCGAGCATTTCACGGAGTAACCAGGAACCCATGCAGTATTTGGGAACACTGCCGAGAACCAAGCTGCAATATTTGCTCGGACAAGCAAATACAGCCTCATGTGCACCTGCTGTGAAATCCAGGACTGGAAGCACACCCATTGCTGGGTAAGGTGCTGCCGAAAGCTCACTTGTGTACACTTTGCACGCTTGCAACGCGTGCGAACCGATGGCTGCCCCGGGGCAATGCAGCACCAGGCAGGGCAGGCCCAGGACCCCGCAGCTCCTGCGCGGCACAAGGGCACAGCTCCCGGTTCCAGGGATGTTCGGCTGTGCAGTGCTTCACGGCAGGAGCTGCTCAACGGCTCTAGGACGTCTGCCTGGGGCCCGCACCCGTCACTTTGGGGTAGGTGTGCCATCTCCTTCCCCGTCAGGCAGGCAGCGCTCACGCTAAGTCACGGCTGTGAAGCAGTTCTGCCTGTACCTGGCTCGGGCAACGAACCCACTGAAGGGCCAGAAGCACCGCTTAGCCCGAGGTTTGCCATCCCCACACGGCGCCACGTGGCGCGATGTGGAGCTCCACAGCGATGCTGTCGGCAGCACCGACCCAACGCCCAGGGCATTTGCCAAAAATCTTCAATAAAGGTGTTTTACACAGTGAAACCCGCTCTCGGGTGCTGCCCGGGATGTTTGACAGCCACTGGGTGCGTGTGCGAAGATAAAGCCAGCTGCTGACCTACCCAACCAACCAGCTCCCCGCCGCACTGAGGGATTTAGCTAGCTCTGCCTCTTGGGGATAAAGCAAACCTCTAATTCCACGCAGCTCCCACTGCAATTACGAGGTAATACCGGCTCAGCCTTCGAAGCAGGAGAGATGCTATCGGAGAGGACCGCCCGCCTCCAGCTGCCTTCCCAGTGGCTTTGGCAGACTGGAGGAACTGGCCGTCGGGTCGGCGTGGCCGCGGCGCTCGCCCCAGGGCCCCCAGCGAAGCGCCCGGCTCCCTGGTGCCGCAGGAACAGAGGCTTCGGAGAAAGCTCCTTACGGGGAGCTTCCAGGAACACTCAAGTTCAGGAGAGGGTTTAAGATGGTAACAGGCATAAAAATGGAATGGCGTATTGCTATCACGGGAGGGTAACGTCAGACCTACTGAATTAAAGATGAGCACGAAATGAGTTCCTCGTCAACCGCTGGTAAGATACTCATCAAATTCAGCAGGGCAAGCTGGAACCCACAGAAAAACCCGGACGCACACAGGCAGCCCGCTGCGCCTTCAGGACAACGCCGCCTTTCCAAACAAAAACCTGGAATTTTGTTGTTTCAGCACAGCTCAGGGGGTTCAGCACAGGAGACTGCTCACGGGGAGGTCGTCCGGGCTCTCGGGGTCGCTCCTGGGACCTGTGAGCGCCGGTTGCGTACAGCGATACCTACGCGGGCCTAGGGCTGGCCAAGAGCTGATGGGTTTAAGAGGCCAGAAGCTGTTAGCTGGGTTCTTTTGGCTCCTGGCCCTGCGGTACCGAGGCCTGAGCACCACCGCCAGCAGACCTCACGATATACACACAGCCTCTGCGGTTCCACAAACGCTGCCGGCCACTGCCACGCGCCTGCCTTCGGGGACGAGGAGCAGCACGGAGGCCAGGAGGAGACCTGGAAGCCGCAGCAGCCCCGTGCACCAGCCACCGCAGTCCAGCTCCTAAGTCTCTGTACCAGCAGTTTATTGCTGTGGCTCTCGAGAAGGCATGGCAGCTTTGGGAAAGGGCACCCACCCAAGGTCCGGTGAGCGCAGAGCTATTTCCTCATCATTTCTGAGCGTCCATTGCTCTCAGATGAAAGACGTTAACAAGGACTTGTGGCAGCAGAACAGAGGATGGTAAATTCATAATCACCGCAGTTACGTTATCACCTCACACCTCCCCAGGCCCCCGCCAAGGTGCTGCAGAGCTCCCTCTCCCGTCGCTAAATCACAACCCGATTACCCTTGAGAAGGGAGAGGCAGAATGCGAGAGGGAAGGGGAAAGTTATTTTGCAGCCCAGAGCGGCAGATGCCGAGCTGGCCCTCTGCAGCCAGCGGGGGCTCTGCGGGCATTCTCCGCGAACAAAGCCACCATTGAGCCGGGGAGGCCGGGCAGCAGGAAGCGCAGCGCAGCGATGCTGCGGCACCGGGATGCTGATGGTGAAGCTGCAGGGCAAGCGCCGTCAACTTCCCGTCAGAAGCACCCTTATTTTGTATTTCACTGCAGCGTTTGACCCCCAACTCTACCGTAACAGTATCGTGTAACTGCAACTGGAGAAAGAAAAGCGTGTACCACTTCATGCTCAGCGCGTCCAAGCCACCCACCTTTGTGCTCCCAGGCTCTGGCACCGAGTGTTTTTCTTCCTTGAACCCCAGCCACGTCCACATTTCCCGACACAGACCGGATGGCCTCTTGTGCTTGCATCCTTTCCAGCAACGCTGCAGCTCCCAGCCCGAGCCCCAGCACCTTCCCCGGGGTCTCAGGGGTGCACCAAAACCCACCTCAGACAACCAGAGCAAGGGGAGCTCCGCCAAGCGCCGTAACAGCTGCAGGACGTAAGCCTCACCTTCGCTGCCACGTTTCAGACATCCCAGCATAAGCAGTGACCACGCAGAAAGGCACCGACCTGCCAGGCCTCCTTGAAACACTCGAGTGCATGAAGAAAGGAGGAATCACGGCCCTGCAGCCCTAAAACGGTCGCGTTTAAACAGCAAAAAAAGCAGTAAAAGACAGCTCAAGCAGGAAAACACAGCGGTGACGAAGCCTGCGAGTGTTCAAGTTACAAAGTTAGCTCTGGGACAGAGACTTTGCAGGGCTTGGCTCTTCCACACAGCAGTTTGTGATTATCACAGCCTGGGATTCTCGAGGCAGACTCGACACAAGATGGCCTTAAAGCTTAACACCGTTCTGCAGATGACGACTTCTGGAACGAGCTCCAAAGCCAGACTCTGCTTCGAGTTTGGTAACATCCACAGCGTAACACCAATAAAAAGCGGTTCCTCCAGCACCCCAGCGAGCAGCCTCCCAGGAAGGGTTGAGAACGATGAGCTCCGAGGTCAGTCTAAGCCTCGCGCGCGAGCCTTCATACTTCAGAACGCTGTTTTATTAACATTACGCAGACACTGGCATTCGTTAGCAGGTTGGTATCGTACTTCAGACCGAGTATCTCACAAGAAAGCTTCAGATGCAGACAGACCTCCTCCTTCCAAAGGAAGCCCAACGCAGGCGTATCGGCCAAGACGCGGGAGTTCTGGTTCTAACTGAACCCTTGGGGACCTCGGTTGCTGCCCAGGTCTTTGAAAAGCTTCACCCTGCAAGGCAGAGCCCTCTGCCCACACAGGACGAGCAGGCAACGTCCCCAGCCGCACCCCGCGTGGCCAGTACAAGCACTTCTCAGAGGCCTTACCTGGACAGGCGTCTGAAACCCCCACCCTTCCTTCACAGCTTTGCCACAGAACAGCGTCAGTGCCCCGACGCCGGGATGTGGGACAACGCCTCACGTTTGGTGCTGAAACTGGCGTTTTGGGAGCAACATTCAGGCACCAAACCAGCTCAGAGCACAGCGGCACGCGGCACGCCAAGGATCGCTGCGTGCCCGGGTACGCGCGCACCACCCGGCTGCAGCTCAGCACGCGCAGAATCGCGTGTAAAGAACTTTGTCTCCAAAGACTTACTTAAAAATAATATTTGTAAATGCTTCTTAGTAAAGCTTAAATTGAACTCTGCTTTGATACAAAAGCACAAGAATGAGCACCCATCACGTAGCACCCCAGTAAGATCTGCATCTTTCTAACCAGGCAGGTGGGAATACTTCGCAGGTGGGAATCCTTCGCAGGCCCGCACGCTGATCATGACTCAGGCTGCTCTGGAAGAGAAACCCAAGGTGTTCACAGCCTCATCCCTCGGCAAAAGCTCGAGAGAAAGCAAAGTTTGATCACCGGAGCAACATTCAGCTGACAAGGTAAGCAACAGGCAGCTCCAGGCCAGCTGGGACAAGCCCCAGCCTCACGGCCAAGTCCTCCTGGAGCACAGATCTGCCACCTCCGGCAGGAAGCGCGGCATTCGGCTACCGGGGAGAGAGCTCTCGTCATCAGTCTCTAAGCAGAGCTGGAACCCACGTCCTCCTCCCCTGCTGCTCACAGCCTGCGTGGACTTCTCTATCTAGCAGGTAAATCTCTTCAGCTCTCCATTCTTCGTGAAGTTTTCTTTCCCAGGAGATGATGCTAATGGAACAATAAAGGATTCGCTAGACGTGAGCTCCGGCTCGCTCCAAGTCCGAATGGGATCACCGGGGACAACACAGAAACCCGGCCGTCAGGGTGACTTTCAGGATGACTTGGTTGCTTCTGGGAGGTATTGAGAAACTGCAGGTCCACGTAAGGGACTGGTGCTTTAGGTCACATCAAGTTTGTCTGGCGAGACATTTACTCAGGAAGGCAGCACGGCCACAGCAGAACTCCAGTGACCGAGCCAAAGCCATGGGAAGGGAATTGGCACCTCGGAGCCTGGCAAGGTGCACGCACGTGGTGCTCTGAGCCTAGGCTGAGCAGCAACACCGATTTTGCTCACAGCTTTGTAGGAAGGTGTACAAAGAGCTGGCGTGGCAGCTCCAGGCCTCTTGGTCTTCCAGCTTTCAAAGGGATTTGAGCTCAGGAGCGAACCAGGCAGCGGCGAAGTGCGTGAGGCTCGCTGCCTCTTCCAAGGGAAAGCTCACTTCAGAGGGAGCTTCACTCCACAGCTCCCACCTCGTTTTGGAAAGGTGAGAACTGAGATCACTCAATAAACATGCTGCATAAAACAATCTGCAGAGAGCCCTTAGTGTCCTTAGTGTCACGGCCCCACTGAGCTCTGCTGTCACGCTCGAGGAGCGCTGCGGGACCGTGGATCACCCACCGCAGCACACCCAGATAGGTCGGGCAGCCCTCGGGGGCTGGAGGCCTCAGGACAGAGCTGGCTTCAGGTGGCTCATTTCAGAAGGAGAAAGGAACGAGGCACCTCTGGATTCACCCGGTGCTGGCCCAGGCCGTGCTCCCCGCCTGCAGGTGGGGGAGCTGGGGAAGGACCCAAGGAAGGAGCTGCATGGCAGCAGAGCAGCTCCACGCAGGTAAAAGCTCTGCTCAGTACAGTTACAAGCACGACCCCACTTCCTCCCCTTAAAAAGACCGGTGCAAGTAATTTCTCAATTCAAATTTGAGATCTCCCTTTCAATACAAACAGCTACACCGCCGAGCCCAACACAGGGAGGAAGCCACGCTCCTCGGCAAAATTCCTCTGACCTCCCGCTAAAAGCTGCAAGCGCACCAAGCACCGGGCAGCTCCAGAAAGACAAAGCCCAAATGAGGCACCTATGTAAGAGAAAGGAAGTAACATTTAATAATTGATCGGTGTTTCACGGCACTGTTCTGAACTGTTTTAAGAGCTATCAAGGTGTTTCTGAACTTGTCTGCTCTGGTTAGGGGACGGAGCAGGCTGGGAGGAAAATAGGGAAAAGGAGAAGGAAACCACGGCAGGTAGCAGCCAGTCAGCGCCTGCGTGTCATGGCTTTGGCTGGGAGAAAGGTGATTTTCCTGTAGGGGCTCATACGAAGCTGTGCTTTGGGTTTCTGATGACAATAGTGGTGATACGGAGGAGGAGGGCTACGAAGATGGTGAAAGGCCTGGAGGGGAAGACGTACGAGGAACGGCTGAGGGCACTGGGCCTGTTCAGCCTGGAGAAGAGGAGGCTGAGGGGAGACCTCATCGCAGTCTACAACTTCCTCGTAAGGGGGTGTCGAGAGGCACGAGACCTTTTCTCCATTAACACCAGCGACAGGACCCGCGGGAACGGGGTGAAGCTGAGGCAGGGGAAGTTTAGGCTTGACATCAGGAGGGGGTTCTTCACTGAGAGAGTGGTTGCACACTGGAACAGACTCCCCAGGGAAGTGGTCACTGCACCGAGCCTGACTGAGTTTAAGAAGCGATTGGACTGTGCACTTAGTCACATGGTCTGAACTTCTGGGTAGACCTGTGCGGTGTCAAGAGTTGGACTTGATGATCCTTAAGGGTCCCTTCCAACTCAGGATATTCTATGATTCTATAACACACGGATGGATCGGTTGCTGCAGGGAGCCAAGCGAGGAGCCCGGGGCGCACGAGGAGCCGGGAGGGGACAGAGCCAGGACAGCTGACCCCAAGGGACCTAAGGGATGTCCCATCCCCGAGGGCGTCCCACTCAGCGACAAAAGCTGGGGGACAGGAGGAGGAAGGACGGGGTATAGGGGTGACGGCGTTTTCCCAGGCAGCCCCTCTGCGTGCCGAGCCCTGCCTGTGCTCCTGCCTGCCGACGGGGAGCAGGGAACGAGCTCCTTGGTTTGCTCTTCTTGCACTCCTGGCTGTTGTTGGCCTGGTGAGCTGGCCTCACCCCAGCCCACGAGTTTGTGCCCTTTTACCTTCCCCGTTGTGTCCCCCAGCCCACCTCAGGGGGGTAGCGAGGGGCTGGGGGTGCTGAGCTGCCTGCCGGGTTAAGCCACAGCACTGCGCTCTCGTCCTGCTCACAATATAATTTTAGTTTCTCTGCAGAAAAAACAACAAAAAGAGCATTTTAAGCCTCAATACAGCATGCAGCTCACTGTGCAATCAGAGCAACACAGCCAGAGGCGCTGGAGCGCAGAGCGGGCCCAACACACATCTCCCTGCAGCTGAGTGCCTGGGGTCCCGCAGTCTGATTTCTGCCCGCGATAACTCCAAACAAACGGCTGCGAACCCAAATAAGCTGTACATAACTTGGCGTACCCACCGCACACACGCCGGTAGCACAGAAGCACTCGATAAGTGAACCGTAACCGTTGCCAGCCCCGCACCGTGTGCCAGCACCACGAGCGCCCGTCCCGAGTGAACCTGGGGAGCTGTCAGCAGGGCTCACGCTGCAGCCAGCCCCCCTCTGCTCCGCGCTGAGCAGCCCCAGCTCTCGCAGCACGAGAGGCTGTGAGGAGACAGCCTCACAGCTCTCCTCTCGCCCAGGGATCTACACAGCTCGGATGGCGAAGCATGATCGCCCCGGTAAATCCACGCTGTGATTCCCAATCCCTTTGGCCTTCACGAGCTCGGAAATGGCTTCCACCAGGACTCACCTCGTGTGGGAAGACTCCTCGTACCTCTTGGCTGCCTTTGCTGCCCTTCCCTAAATCTTTAATTCCAAGGTTTGGGATATTCGGTGACCAGGAGCGACACGGGACCAGAGATACAAGCAGACTAGTTCACGGAATCACAAAATCCTGGAAAGGTTTGGGCATTAAGGTCGCTTCCAGCCCCCTGCCCCCAGCCCCATCCTGCCGGGGCCGGGGCACCCCCAGCTCCCGGGGGCAGTTTCTGCAGCAGGAACACAAAACCAGTGAATCCGTCAGTTCCCCCTGCCCTGCACCAAGGCTTTGCAGCGCCCAGTGCACAAACCAGAAGAGCAGCAAGGACTCACTCGTCCTGCTCGGCAAGCTTTCAAGTCATGAAGACTTAGCGCTTCACCAGAAGTCACATCTGAACAAGGAAACACGCATCTTGTACGGGATCTCCGGAAACGTACACCTGGCTCGTTCCAGGCCTCTTAGCTCCACACCAACGGGGCACGGGAAGAGACCAAGGCAGCAGCGTTCTGAGAGCCCAGTTCTCATCAAGCTGGACACGTGAGAACGGTAACAAGACGAACCACCTTGGTTTAAACCAGGATTTAATCAGTTCAATTCCACCGGCCACAAACGACGACGAGATTGGTTTTACGCTTCCTTGCCCCTCCTTCCCCATACGTCCAGTCCCTGCTGGCAGTCTTCCCGTCCTTGGAGCGGATCCGTAACTGGGAGGCTTCCCCTTTCAGGAAGGGCCTTCCCACGGGCTGTGAGCTCATTAAGCCGTTTGCAGAACCAACAAGTGCCTCGCCTTGGTTCCCTCCTCTCGGGGAGCATTCACACCTTTGTCACAGGGCGACCAGCCTCAACCCACCTCGACACTACGCAGAGCAAGTTCTTAGTGATGTTTGAAATGGGCACAGAAGCTGTGGGGGAGAGCAGCTGTACCTCCAACTGCTGAGGACCCACAGGAGAATCTCGGGTTTGTCTCTGCACACGAAGGACCCCCAAAACTGCTACTGCTGTGGAGCAGCTATCAGGGCAAGTATGAGCAGACGTCCTGCTCGCCGTGCGTCTTAAACCACTCGCTTACAGCTTCTCCTTCGAAGACCGCCGTGGATTCTCAAAATCCAAACAATCGACTTACCTTCAACGTTCAGAACCAGACCTGCTAAATTACAGATCCTTAAAACAAGCCAAAAAAAGTAAAAGCTTGCTTCCTTTCTGCACAGACTGGTGAAGTCCAACAGGACCTGAAACTCGGGCCGGAGTTGAGCTGGATGTCAGGTTTCTGACAATCTTCCTTAGAACAGTTTTTGTCCCTCCAAATCGTTCCCGCAGCTCTTTCATTTTTTCCGTAGGATTCCGTACTACCTTCACAAAACTCCTTACGGCCCAGTTCTCACCGTCACTGCATCAATGAATCGCCCACTCTGGAACGTATCCGTACTGGAGACGGCAGGCCACCAGCAGCAGCCCTGCTGCCAGACCATCCCCTCCCAATTATTAATTCTTTACGAAGCAGATGACAATCCTGTGAGGCAGCAGCTCCAGCGTGACCTACATTCCTCCAGTGCAGATGCCTGCGCTCGCGGTGCCTTCAGCTGCAGTCTCACATTACAAGCAAGTAACTGAACTCCGAGCGGCGTTGCAGGGGTGCTGGATTTATGCAAATCACCTTGACCTACCGATACGGGGGACCCAGCTGAATAGTCATTTGGGTGACAAACCCGCCCCAATGGCTGTCTGTCATCCCCCCAAACCACAGAAGGCCATTGTTATCCGGCCTGACCTCTTATCTGAGGAAGGCCGCATTCTTTGAATTCAGCCCCGTCCTCGTAGCTTGCAGGAAGAGGGGAGCTTCGCTCCGCCGCGGCTTCGCCAGAGCTTCCCGAGGAGGCTGCCCTGCGGCACGGCCACAGCCCGGGGGGAAGCAGCAAAGTTCAGGATGACGAGATCCAGAAGGACACCTTCCTAACCTGAAATTTTGAAGCGCTCCCACTTCCCTTCAAAGCGGCAGACAGGCTGTAGGCACGCAGGCTTCCTTCGTGTGCCAGTCGGTTTCAAGGCTGAACGTTAAATCTAGGTCAAGGCGACAGCCCTCCAGCGCACCGAAACACGCTCTTCCCTCACTCGAAACCTCCTCAAAGATCAGAGATGTGCATGAAAACCACGGGCTGACACCTGCCTGCACCTTAACTCTGGAGCAAACCACCACAGAAGTCGGTATCACTGCCAGAAACTCTTCAAGAGCACTTGAGGGCAACGTTCAAGTGAGCAACATCCACTCGCCAGGGGTGGAGGCAGAGGTGCTGTGAGCTGTTTCTTCTCTGTATGCCGGTCCTTTTTTAAATACAGGTTGTATTTAAACTGGCAACTGTCCACGCGTTTAGGACTCAGAAGGCTGTAAGGAAGCAAACGGCGTTAGGAAATCTGGGATTCCACGAGGCTGCTTCTCTTGAAGTGGCACCGGTCAGATGTTTAACGGACCCATTACAATGAGAAGTGCCACCCTGCCCCGTGCCTGGGACTAAAGCAAGCAGCAGGGCAGACAGGCAGCGTTACCGGGTCGGCTCACAGCTGTAGCTGAGGTCCCATCCCCTGCATCTGCCTGGGAGGGGTGCTAAAACACCCCTGCCACGCTCAACAGCAAAAGGGAGAGGAACTTCGAGGAACTGCACTCATCTCAGCTCCCTGCTGCAGTCACTCTGCAGCACGAAGCGTCGAGCAGCACGGCACGGCCACGTCCAACAGCAAGCCGGGGGACGGCAAGCAAGGTTCACGGGGCCACGGCCGCGACCAGCCGAGCGTTGGTGGCACAATTCTGATCTCATGGTTCGGATCTGAGAGCCCAGGCAAGGTTCAGGAGATAACCAGGACGAGGGGCGTTTCCCGAGATGGATGCAGACACCAGGCGTTACAGAATCATCTAGGTTGGAGGAGACCTCCAAGATCACCCAGTCCAACGGCCCTCCGCCCAACCAGACCGCTAAGAAGTGGCAGCTGTTGCCAGCACTTGAAATCCGGCCCGTTTAACTTGTAAGCATCGCTCCAGTTCACCTGCTCCAAGCACAACGGCCACGAATTTTGGGTGCAGCAAGTCTGCCTAATGCTCACACCCAGCACACTGAAACTGAGATCCCAGAAAACTGTTCAGTCTCACCCTGGTGCCAGTAACCTGCCGCAGAAGATGGGCACAGAAGCCATTTTCAAGGCAGGGCCGGTTACGAAGCCTTCTCGGCCTCTCCTCCCCCACTCATTTATAAGAATTAATTCGATTTTCGTCTAACGGAGCCAACCGAACGCAGCCTCTGACACTCGGTGCTGGTCCTTGACGGGGCACGCGGTGCAGAAGGCTGTGAGGGGGGCACAGAAAGCAGGCAGCTCGGCCGGCGAGGGTCCCACAGGCCAGGCGTTCACTTCAGCGTTTTCCTCCTGGGGACGGAGTTCCAAGAAGTCACGTGGAAGTACAGTTCAAATGCCCATGGAAAAAAAAAATCTCTGCTCAGAAAGAAAACTAAAGCTTCCTGTTGACACCACCTACACCGCCGCTTCGGTCCGTGAAACCCCGAACAGTTTCGGTTTCAACACAAGCCGCAACTTCTTCCCGAAGAAAGAAACTTTCTCATTTGGTTATTCCAGAGGCTCAACCTTCCACAAGGCTCCCACAACCGAAACAAAAGAAAATGAACAAAGGAGCTATTTCAGGGATGTTTTATGCATACCAAGAGACAAGGGAGACAATAAGGTTTTTATTCGCAAGGTAGTAAGGGAAAAAAAAGGCAAAGCTCTAGCAAGAGCCAGTGCTTCAGAGCTGTTCCCGTGCAGCAATGACCTCTGCTGCGTGAAGCTTAATTCCGGGCTTGCGGGCTGATTGCCCCCATGGACGTAGCAACCACGGGGAATTCTGCCCTAACCCACCAGGCACGCGCTAGGGATGCTCAAGTTCGGCTGCATCTGATTAAATCACTTCTCCTGGGCGCCTGAGCCTACTTAGGCCATGCTCGTCAGCTCGAAAATAAACACGGCACACGAATCTGCTTTCGTGCACGCTGCTGCTATTTATGAAGCAGAAAATTTGTCACTACTTGCTGTAACCGTAATTCTGTCCTCAAGCCACATAAAAATAACACTCCAGTCAACACCTACCCTGGCTACTCGCTACTCACCAGCTCGAGGGGAAGGCTAGCACGAGAAGAAGGCGACGGATCCATTCTGCCTGCTTGAGCAGCACGCTAGCTTTGCCAGAGCAGCGCGTACGGGTCTTGGAGGCCAGCAGAAGATTCAGCCCCTGGATGGGATAAAATACCTGGATGCTCTCTGCAGCTCCTGCAGCTATGGCTCACTGCCACGACGAAGCTAAGTCCGGTTACTTGTTGTGTGTGGAATTAAAGCTCCCTGCTGCTAACCTCACGGAGGAGAGGCCATCGCTGCTGCTCCCAGCCCAGGCACGGTGCTGGGACGCATGCTGCCAGGTGAACCTGCCGACCTGCGCTTCAGCGGCCCGGCCGTGCCAGCAGCTGAAGGCACCGAGCTCCGAAGCACAGCACGGGACTGCGCGACCGCCTCCAGCTTGCAGCAGCAGAACTGCGCAGTCAGAAATGCCTCCATCATTTCCAGACAGGTCTGGGGGTCTGTCTGCATGTCACAGCCATCACCAGTGCCTGAGACCCGAGTCTGCGATGCTCCACGCGCTTCACGGGACGGCTGAAGTTCTCAGAAGTGTTTTTGATGGCCAGGCAGCTCCTGCATTTGAGGTTTTGCGTCTTTTATCTGGTGGAACAGCCTGGGAAGCTGCCTTTGCCAGCCCACCAGAAGAAACACGTGCTTTTAAGTGACATATTGCTGAAAGAACAGGTTTCTTCCCGTACAAGCAGTGAATGCTGCCACTGTTCATGAACATACCTTGACTGCAGCTCCCTGGAGCACAGGGTTTCACCGCTGGCAGCCGGAGGCGCCGTCGCCAGGAGCCTCAGCGCTGTCCACCAGGGCTGGCGACGGGCTGCGACCCAGGCCTTGCTGCCAGAGGCTTTCAACGCAGAGCCGCTGGTTAAGGACACGCCTGTGATTTCCTACAGTGACTCCAGAGAGTGGCATTGTGTTCGCTGTTAAATATAGCGTGTGCGAGCGGCAGCTCCGTTGCTCGCACGACACGGGAACAGTTCGGTGTGAACGTGCCTGAAGCGGCCAACACGTGATTTCGGATGCTCTCCGTTACCGAATACCAGCACGTGCGTTTGCTCCGATGCCCAGGTTTCAGGAAAAGCTTTCATTTATGAACATTGCAGCACTGAGAATCAGAGAGGCGAAGAATCACAGAGGCGAAGCAGTGCAGGTTTTTATCTCTGCTTTAAACCAATTCCTGGCAATCTGAGGCCGCTTTCACGCTGTGAGCAGCAGCTGACAGCGCCTCGCTCACCCCACGGAGACCGAGTTCTACACCAGCAGACATTTCCACCCCAGCCTCTTCAGGTTCTCCAGTGAGCGCAGAGATGAGCAGCAACGTCCCCAGGCTATGTAGCAAGAAAGAAGGAAAAAGCAAAGAAGGAAAAAACCGCCCACTGCTGCAATACTGCCCAGAAGCCTCCAGCTTGTCAGGGAGTTTTCATCGCCTTCAGTCGTTACCGATCCTGCTACACTCAGACTGAACTCATGGAAAGAGCCCGAGAAACGGGGATCACGTACCTCTGAGGAGGGTGGAAAGAACTGGAAGAATGCCACCAGCACCGCCTGGAATCAGAAGTTACCCCAACACCGTGGTCTCTCAGCCCCAAGGCAGCACCGAAGGCCACGAGACTCGCTCGGATGCTTCCCGCTTGCTGCACGCTGCATCAAGGCCGGTCACTCCTCGTCCGCAGGAGGAACAGAGCCTCAAGCCAGCAGCGTGCAGACTCAGCCCCAGCGACAGGCACCGTGTGCCAGCCGACGACAGAAGATGTGAGCTCACAAGACAGCTCCAGAGATTCCTGCTTTCCACTCCCACAGAGTAAATCCCTTACCTGCAGGGAGCCAGCGGGGGCTGCACTGTCAGCTGTCCCCCCAAAAGCTACGTGAGGAGCACTCGAAGTGGCTCAGAGCAAGACTTCGCTACCTTCTTCATCTGTCGTCTCTTCCACCTCCTAAGCTTTGTCAGGAGCTCTTCACAAAGCCGGGGCCATTAGCTAATCCCCGAAGACCAAAGGGAGCTCTTCAGACCTCCAAGGGGAATCTCTCCAGCCCGCAGCGCTCCCGATCGCAGCCAGCAGCAGCTCAAACGCTGAGCTCAGCCCCCACCGGCTCCTGGCAGCCAGGACCGACGGGCACAGGTGTGGAGCACGGAGCGAGCGCTCCTGGTGCACGGCCTCAAGCAGAGAGACGTTACCTCGGGATGCTCAGCGTCCCTCCTGCAGAGATCTTCCTTACCCCGAGGGCAGCAGTTCCCTTGGCTCTCTGCACTTGTCCAGCCGCAGAACAACGCTGCCACGTCCGCTGCTTCTTGCCCCAGCGCCCAAACCGGGGGCTGCATCCTCAAGACGATCAAGGCGAGCAGCTCAGTAGGGCAGGCCACGCATCCCGTGCCACACGGCCACCACCAGCAGCCAGCTCACGCTGTCACGGGGGCAGTTCCTGAGATGCCTCCGGCGTTTCTGCTCACCAAACCAGGATCAGGAAGCGCAGACGCTCCACACAACTCACACCTGGGCCGTGCTGCGCCACGCACGCCAGCAGCACACACAGAGCCCGGCGAGCTAGCAGCGCTCCCTCTGTTTGTGCCAGAAACTCGAGCAGTTTTTTTTTTTAAAAAAAGCGTTTTGTGGCTTACTGGCGAGATCAAGAAGTTCGGCTGGGATGAAAGTGGCTCACAGCACGCCTAACGAAACAGAAGTGGTGGTGGTGGGATCCACCGAGCCAACAATTAGACAGCTGCACTGATGCCACACTTCTGAGCTTCCCCTCAAGTGCCGGAGAGGCGCATGTGCTGCCACGGGCACCGGGCTGGGATTTCTGCTCCTGCAGGACCCCGACAGCCAGCCCGCGCCTCTCACGAGCCGGTCATGCTGTCAGAAACCCTCCTCAGATACAGGAGGGGGTAAGGCGCAGGCTGCAGCGGGCTTTGGGAGCACAGAAAATTGAGACCGCTACCCAAGGAACTGGTAGCGCCTCACTGCTGCTGCCAGCACCTGCAGCTTTCTTCTTACTCGTGGAAGCTCAGACGTTTCTTACAGATCCGCAACGGTTCGAGAAGTGCAGCGAGGTCAGTTGACCACAGGGAGGTCAGCTGCCCCGGGGTGCTGTGGGGAGGGAGAACCAGGAGCGTGGCGACATCGGGAGGGCAGGAGGCAGGGGAGGACACCTGGCACAGCAGTCGCTGCCAGAGCTCGGCACGGGACCTTGCGTGTCCAGGTGCCTCAAGTCAATAACCGAGCATCTGGAGGAAGGTGAAGCATCTGCACTCGAGGAGACCGACACGCTGGTGGGACCAGGTGAAGGCAAACCGTCCTCAGACGCAGGGACAGCTTCTGGTACGTGCTGCTGAGGGCATATTGCCGTAACGGAACAGAAACAATCTGATCTCATCAGCCACAGAGGAGACAAAGACTTGACGTGACCAGCTCCAGCAAACCTCCGGAGATCCTCGTGAAACCAAGGGGCAAGGACCTCACCCCGACCTCAGGCCGAGGAACAGCGCCGCCCATCCGGGCGGTCACACCTGAGGGCTCTGAAGCTCGGCTCTGGGGACAGGGCCCACTCGGGGAGGTGCCGAGAGCAGCTCTGGCAGACTTTGGCACCGAGGAGCTCCCACCAGAGCACGCCCCCCGTCCCACGTCACCTGGAAGAGCTGTTTCCAGCACATCCCTGTTCCTTCGGCGCATGTGGGATCTGGAGAGCTGGTCTGAACACACAAGAGGCCGGCCTGGGCAGCGTGCTGGAGGACGAGGCTGTACGAGTAGAGGTGTCTCCGTGGGCAGTGAGCCAAGCGAGCACGCCTCTCTTGGAGCACGAAGTCGCAGAGGAAGCGCGAGACACCAACGGGCGTTTCTCCACCAACAGCACGGAGCAGCCACGGTCCCCGTGGGAAAAAGCCTCAAGCTGGTTTAACCCCAGCAAGGAGCAAAAACACGCAGGGACTTCAGCTTCAGCCCACGCAAGACTTCTGGTTACGCCCACACGGAGCAGAAAACCCCACAGGGCCACGCTGTCCTGACGCGCTGGAGGCGACTGCAGCAGCTCTGATCCCAGCAGCTCCGGTCCCTCCGCAGTCCCCCCGGCACCAGGCAGGGAATTCCCCCAGCGCCGGGGTCTGGCGGGCCCCTCGTGCACAGCGGTGCTGGAGGCACCCTGCGTTACGCGGACCTGACACCTCCATGGGTCATCGGGACCCTCAGCCCAAGGGCCGCAGGGCACTGCTGCCGAGGGAGTACGTGCGAGCAACAGAATGCCGACAGGAACCCCAAGGACAGAAAAGATGAGGCCTTTTCTCACCTGCAGGATAAAGACGGGAGTAACGCTCTCTTCTGAGAAGAGGCAGATCGAGAAGTCGAGAGGAAAGCGCTCCCCTGCCCCCCCGGCTGTGCCCATCACCAAGCAAGGTGCTGCAGGACAGCCCTCGGATCGTACATGAGAAGGGCTGAGCTTGGAAGGGACACCGGAGATCATCTAGCCCAAATGACAGGCACCTGCATCCCCACCTGCTTGCTCCCGAGCAAGTTTCCTTCCAATTTCATCAGGCGTTTCGCTCCGTCTTGTAGAACCCAAGAACAGTCTATGGGCTGTGAAGCCAGCCTGTCAAATTCAGCCTCTGAATTGGAAACTCTGAAATTGCTCTGACTTGGAAGCACGCTTTTACCCCAGCGGATGTTCCTGACTCCGTTCACCCTTCAGCTGTGCCTCCGAGTGCAAAGTGACCGTTCGGCCTGGACGCGGTGCTCCCTGTGGAGCAGCACCCCTTCCCAGCCCTCCCCCGTGTCCTGGCACACCCAGAGACCAGCTGCCCGTTGCCTGCGGGCCAGCCCCCGGAGCTGTCAGCGCAAGGACAGCGGGGACGGAGGAGCAGCAGGGCGGTCCCCGAGGAGCCGCGCAGCATTGTCACCCCGCGCCCAGCGTCTCCTCCCCGGGGCAGGGGCGGCAGCAGCGCAGGGAAGCAGTGGGCGCTGCTGAGGGCTTCGTGCCTGCTTCAGGGTTCGTAGCTTCCTGCTTCGTTCCGGGGGCCGGGAGGGGAAGGAGGCAGGGAAGACGCTGGCACTGCCACCGGAGGCCACCAGTTACAGGAGGAGCCCCCCCACGGCCACTGCCACGCTGAGCCCACCCACGGCCTGCCCGCCGAGGCCTCCCGTGGCAGCAAGCTTCACCCTTCACCTACACGTGCAGAAACCACGTTTGTGTCTCTGGCTGCCTGGTGACTTCTCTGTCCCAGGCCACAGAAGGGACTGGGGAAGTTTTGGGGCGTGGGGGTGCTCGCTTTGGGGACTGCTGTTTGCTCTGGGGGCTTTTCCGTAACTCTCCCGGACCGAGCACAGCCTCGGCGCGATACGAACACAACCCAAGGCTGCTGCCACCAGGTACAGAAAACAGAAAAGGAATTCGAGGCAGAAGCCAGCCCAGTGCTTCCTGCTGCTGTAGGAAATGCAACTTTATTTTTGTACCCTAAACATCTGGAATAGAGGTGGGTTCATTACAACCACCACGGGGCTAAAAGCACCTTGACAATCCCAAACAACTTCTGACTCGTTTGTTTCCCTACAGCCTACCAAGGTTTTCCCCCCAATTGCTATCTGGGTCCCCTTCAATCCTAATATTAATGTTACAACAACAGGCAAAGAAACCTCACAAGACATAAGCAGGACCTCATCAGTTATATTTTTGATATCTGAGGATCTGCTTTAAATTTGACTATCTAAACATGCCCTTATACAACGATTCCAAAGCAGGCACTCAAAATCCCTTCTAACAAAGGCCAAAGAAATTTAAGAAAATCAAAACAAGCTCAGTAAAACCCATGCCATCAGCAAGCACTTCCCGTATACCTGAGCCCTTAAAGGAGGCAGCGTGGCACTCTCCCAGCACAGCTGCGGCACCAAAACCTTCCCACACGCAGAATAAAACACGCAGCGATCACACCTCAACATCTTGCTGCTTTTTCCCCACCTCTGTACCTGCAGAAGCTCCGAGCTGCGGTCACTGCCGTGAGGAACAGGGCCAGGGAACACCTGGATGGGGGTCACGGCCCCGCTGCAGTCTGACCCAACCCAGCGGTTTGCAGAGGGGCTCTCCCGGCGCTCTTTGTTCCCCGCGTGTCCATTACTGGAAGCGTTCAGGTTGCATGGGAAAGCATTTCTTGTGACTCACCTTCATTTGCATTTTACTTCGTCAAACAATAGCAATTATGTGCTTGAGCTCGTTCTGACATTCCAGTCTGGAGGCAGCCGGGGCCCTCCCCGCCCGGTTAAGCGCCGGCAGCCGGGGCTGGCGCCTTCTGTACCTGCTGACCCCGCACGGCTTCGCCCCACCTGCAGAGCCGCCGGACCCTGGGCGATGGTTCGCTTCCAGCCGCCACCAGCAGGAATCGACTGCAGGAAGTTCAACTTCCACGGCCGGCCTTGAAGGACCTCAGGAGGTGGCCGGGGACAGGGGCTGGGGACGCCGCAGGAGCGGCTTCCACCGCCAGACCCGATGCGGCGGCGGAGCGCCCCCGAAGCAGAGCCGCACAGCCCCGGCTTCTTACAAAGAAACACCAAAGCCCCTTTTTGCACCCCGGAATTTCTGTTCGGGCAGAACCCACAACGGCTTGCGGCAGGCCAAGCCCTCTCTCGCCCGCTCACTCTCCACCTGCGAGCGGCGGCGGAGCAGGGCCCTGCTGCCCGCGGGGAGGTGGCGATGACTTAGGGATTCTTGCAGAGGAGCCGCGGGGATTATTTACAGCGCCTCGAGCCGGGGTAACGAAACCGTCCACACGCACACCCCTCGTCACATCACGAGCTGAGGCGCTGTGATAGCAGGAAATATTAGATTGAAGCGGCTCAAAGTCAAACGTGAAGGGGAGCCGACCCAAGCACACGGGCAGCAACACCCCAGCGCTGCTGTGCTGAGCTCAACCCGCTCCCGAAACGCGTGAAATAAAAGCACGGAAGCTGCTAACGAGGAGTAATAACACGTATTAACTGCATCTTCACCGACACAGGCAGGAAAGCCTTTGCTCTGACAGAATTCAAGGCCTCCTCCCACCACACGCATCCTTCAGGGACACGGGCGAGTTTCCGTAGGCTCTGAGACCACCTCCTGCAGAGGCCGGTGTCGCTGCCCGCAGCCGCGGTGCCGCAGCACATTTCACTTGCTTCGCTATCTCGGGCTCCTGGCGGAGCTCAGGGTAAACACGGAGGCATGAATCAGAGCTAACAAGCTCCTGGGGTGCTTTATCTCCTTTTTTTTTCAATACAAGGAGAGACTCAGCCAATAAGGCAGTCACCTCCAATGTCACCCACTGTGTACACAAGCCGTTTGGAAGCGGCGTTTCCTCGTTGCTACGGGTCAAAGACTCATCGGGGTTCTTTTCCTGGTCGGCTGCGAAACCCGCCCGCCCTGGGCGGCTGCTGCAGAGGGCTCAGGTTGTGGCAGCAGCCGCCCCCAGGGGCTGCGTGCCCCTCCTGGGCCGCCCCAATTCCTGCTACCGCTGGGGGAAAAACCTGAGAGTTGGAGCGAGCTGGCTGTCAGCAGACTAGCGACTGCTGTAACGATGACGACGGCTGGGCAGGTGTTCGAGCCCCCTGCAAAAGCTGAGGATTTTTCCCTCGGGGCTGGGCTGCCTTTAAAGGCATTTTCGTCCCGTCTCCATTTCCCTTGGCATTGCTTGCACACACACACACACACCTTCCTACCAGGTTTCCTCGTTAAGCAATCGCAGACAGGACAACCCAGGAAACAAGGCACCGAAGCCGCCTTCATGCGGTTAAGGAGGTGAAGTAACAGCGCCACGTGGGAAACCCGCTCGTGCCCCCCAGATCCGTCGAATTCCCCTGCGAGGCTGAAGCCTGAGACCCCCTGACCCAGCAGCCCACCTCGCGTGGTGCCTGCTGCTGCCAGAGCCAGGCGTTTGGTTCAACGTTTGGGAAATACAACTCGCCTTCTGGCGCACGAGCACCGCCGCTGACCCACTCCAGAGACCTGCTGGCTTAGCTCGCTCCGGCCGCTCAGGAACGCCCTCAGCCCCCGCTCGCTTGCTGCTAAACCTGGGGATACTCCGTGGGAAACCTCAAAACCTGCCGAGCGATGAAGCCCGAGAGCTCGTTATTAAAATCACCGGGTCCCTAACACACACGCCTCTGGAGCAAGAGGCAGCACATATACACGTGTATACACCTGCTGACGTCCTCACCGAGACGTTTCTACCCTCGTGAGTGGAAAGGAGCCTCCCCGGCACACTCCGGCAGCGACCACCACCGCACGACCCGCAGCACGACCGGCCCAGCTGCACAGAACCACGCCGCGGCCCCAGCAGCAAAATAAACACAGCCTCCAGCAGCCAAGGCATGGGACGGTAAAAGTTGACATTAAGCAACCTTCACCGCCCCCACCGACCGAGAACTCCTCAGCACAGCCGCGAGCTGAAGCCCCGCGGCTCTCAGACGGCTGCTCCCCGGCACTTCGCTGCCCTCCGAGCCCACACACGCCTCGCTTCGGGTTTCCAAGGTCTTGCTTGCGAGCGTCTGTTTCACCTCTCAGATTCTGAGCTGCGGCTTTCAGGGGAAATTTGGGGCACTGAGGAGAAAGCACACGGGTGCGTGCTCGCTCCTAGGCTCACGCTGGCACCGTGTTCCCCTGCCCTTGGTCAACAGCTGCACTGCCAGTGCTTTAAGGGCTTCCCATCAGCCACAAAAAGCCAGATCCAACGCATTTTTCCCCCCCCGATGTGCGGCCGGTGCATGCACACATTACACCACAGGGCACGGCCGAGGCATTAATTCCCTTAAACCACCTCCAAGACCAGCAGGCTCGAAGCTGCCGACCTCCAGGCTTGATCTGCGGAACAAGGTGGCGGCGAGGAGGGGGACAGCAAAACCCCTCGCGGAGCCGCGCAGGGAGGGCGAGGGGAAAGCGGGGCGAAGGCACGGCCCTGGCAGGCAGTGAGGGAGCAACCCCCAGGGGCTGGGGAGGGGACACGGGGTGGGGATCCGGCCCTTGGGGCGAGCCACCGGGGACGTGGCCGGGGATGGAAAGGGGCAGGGGGGCGACAGGGGGACGTGGGGACTGGGGGATATGGAGACGGGGGGACACGGGGACATTTGGGGGGGGGGGGGTCTGGGGGTGTCGGCGGGCACTGACCGATGGTGGAGATGAAGGTGGTGTTGAAGGCATCGTCGGAGAAGCGGAAGAGCACGCAGGTCTTGCCGACGCCCGAGTCGCCGATGAGCAGCAGCTTGAAGAGCAGGTCGTACGTTTTCTTCGCCATGGGGAGGCGCGGCGGCCGCCGCCGCCCGCTCCGGCCCGCTGCAGGCCCCCCGCCGCCCTCAGCACCGGGCCCGCCCCTGCCGGCAGCACCGGCTACGACGACGACGACGACGACGAGGAGGAGGAGGAGGAGGAGGAAGGAGGAGGAAGACGAACGAGGACGAACGGGAGAGGAAGGAGCCGACGAGGAGGGGGCCCACAAAATGGCTTCCTGCCGCGCTCCCCGCGCCGCCGCGGGCCTTCGCTGCTCCTCACCGGGAGGCGGCGGCGGAGCTCGGCCTCATAACCCCGGCCCCGCTCGGCGCTTCCCGGCCCGGTTCGGCTCGGCCCGGCCCGGCCCTGCCCGGCGCTCCCGGCTCCGCGCTCGGTAACGGCGCAGGCCGCCAGGAGGGGGGGGGGGGCAGCGCTGAGGGAGGCGGCGGCGGCGCGCACGCCGTGACGTCATCGCGCACGCCCGCCCCTGCCGGGCCACAGGCTGCACGCGCGGTGACGTCACGCGGAGGAGGGGGGTGGTGAGGGGAGGGGGTAAGGGCGCGGCGCTGCCTATCCCTTCGCCGCCCGCCCCAGGCGGAAGTCCCGCCCCCTGCGCGCTGCGCCGATTGGGCGCGGCCGCTGCCTGTCGCTCATGGGGGGGTGACGTCGCGCGGGGAGTCCCTGGGGAGGGGGAGGGGCTGGCCCCGTGAGGCGATCGTGGGGCGCGGCCCCCTCACAGCCCCCCCTACCTCGGGAGCCCTGAGCTTTGAGGAGTTTATGCCTCGTTTAACCAATAAAGGTTTAATTTCGGGGCCTTGCTGGGCGTCCCACGGGGTATCCTGCCGTGGAAGGGGCCGTCGCTGAGCCCACCTCCTCCCCACAGGGGTTAAAGCATACATCTAACAGCACACGTATCCGCGAGCACCAAACCACGCACCTAAAAGCTTTATCAGGACATTTTTTGAACCCCAGCGGGCTCTGGGCCGTGTCCACCTCCCCAAGGACCATGTCCCAGCTTTCCCTGACTCTCCTCTCAGTGGCAAACCCCTGCCTAACGCCCAGCCCGAGCTTCCCCTGGCTCGGCTTTGAGCCCTTCCCTCATCTCCTGCCACCAGTCACCACAAAATTCACCCAGTTCCGAAGATTCACTATTAAAAAAATGTGAATTGTGCCTCAAAAGTAGCCTCACTGACGGCGAGGCAAACTGGAACGATTACAAAACCTTTTTACCTCTCCCCTACGTACAAGTGAACCTAACAGGTCTTTATTGAAAGCATCTCCTAGGCGTGAATGAAAATATTTTCTTAGTAGCACATAAATGAGTATTTAAACCTCGGCACGTAAATATTTAGGTCGTGCAATGAATGTAACTGTCTCACCCTCTCTAAAATACTCGTCTACACCTGATACGGTTGGGGGGAAATGCTGGTGCCAACGGGGAGCTCCACTGTGAAGAGACCGCCACAGGTAAAACGGGGTCCATGGTCCCCACAAGGTTCATCCACACAAGCACGTTGCTAGAGGTTTTCACAGATTTTTATAGTAAACGCTGGTTCTAGAGAGCTTTGTTTGCAATGGAGTCCAAAGAAGCTTATCTTTTAGGTTCCTAGAGAGGAAATAACAGGACATCGTGCACATTGCACGGCAAACAAGGAGGATTTTCTGCCTGGGTGTAGCCCCCGAGTCCCGCAGAAGACGCCCTGCCAAGGACAAGGACAGCCTGCTCCAGGGACCGTCACCACGAGGCTGGCACGTTTGGGATGTCCAGCGAGGGGCACAGCAGTTCCCACAGCTCTCCCCACCACGTCTTCCCAAGGATGTCAGGAGGGCACCGATCCCATGTGACGAGGACTAATTAATGAATTAGGAGGACCAGAGCCCGCGAGGACCCGCGGGCCTCTCCTCGGCTGAGCAGCTGCAGTTGCAACACCGGGCTGAAGACGCATGCCCTTCAGATCTTGCAGCGGGGAGGGAAAAAGTGAATCACAAGCCAGTTGTGCAACAGTATTTGAGTTTGGGGAGGTTTGCTGGAGGAGAGCTGCAAGACGCTGGGTTGGCTGGTTAGTCAGATCCTCTCACAAAGCAGGGCCCGGCCCTGGGTGTACGCAGGGCTGGGAAAGGTCTTTGTCATCCGGGAGGCATCACCAGCCCCACGGCCTCAGCAAACTGCTTTGTTGTCGGCAGGCAGGGCAGGGACGTGACCTGAGCTGCTCTGCCCCAGGCATGGGCTGGGCTGGCAGGGGGGGTCTGGCTCCTGGCCCCCACTCCTCGCCCCGAGGGATGAGCTCCGGGAGCCCTCTGGGACAGGCTCCTTGGTCCCGCAGTCGCCTGCAGCTCCCACCATGTCAGGAACTGCTGGGACCCGAAACCTCGGCAAGGACAGGGTCCCTCGTGGGGCTGGCAGTACAGCCCCAGACGTTCAGCACGTTGTCTGAGGAGGAACGGAAAAGGAGCTGCAAGGACTCCGCAAGCTGCCACGCAGCGCCGTGCTCTTCTCAGAGGTCCCTATACCCCGGACAAGGAGCACCGAACTCCGGCCTGTGGGTGCCAGGAACCCCTCTGGTGGCAGAGAAATGCGGCGTTCAGCTGCCCCTCTTGCATTTGGTGTCGTTGTGGAGGCAGGGGTGTCAAAATTAATAAATATCAAACTCTACTTGGGAGCTGGTCATTTTTTTTTTTTTTTGAGATGCTCTTGTGTCTCGAAATGTAAGAAATGTAAGAAGTGAGCTTCATCAGCCGGATGAATTCCTGAGAAGGGAAAATAAAAGTGATACAAAGCCCAGGAGGGTCCCCGCACCGCTTTTCTTTTGCAGGTACTTGCAGGCGTTGCATTAGGTTTCACTGGCCTTTCCAGCCCCCCTTCAGCCTTCAGGGGATCTGTGCAGCAAGACACAAGCAAGCCTCCTCAAAGTGCAACCTGCCGTGTCTGGAGGACGGGTCAGCGCCTGGAGAGGCTCCCACCACGGCTGCTGGCAGGGCCGGGGGTTCTCCGGCCTGGTTTGTGCTTCCCTGCCTCCCCCTGCATCTGCCGCCCAGCCCAGCTGCAGCGGAAAGGCAGAGAATAAGAGGAACAAGAAAGCCAGCTCCGCGCCTCTGAAGCAGGGACCGTCTCTTCCCAGATTCTGTCCTTGCAGCCACCCTGGCATCGAGAGCAGAAGTGCAGAAGTACTTCATCAGCACTTGAAGGCAGCAGGAAGGATGCAAAGGTCACGCAGAGCCCAGCCAGCCTTCAGCACAGGGGCTCGGTGTGCCAGGGACATATTTAGCCCCGCGTGCTCCCAGCTCGGCCGCTGCTGCCCAGCGCGGGCGGCTCGGCCAGGCTCAGCCCTGCAGCAGGCAGCAAGGAGCTTTCTGCCCTCTTGTCTGCCCACACACGGGGCACGCGTATGAGGAGCCCTTCCCCCAGTTTAAGGCTTCGGGGTCTTGTTTCCCAGCACCCCAACCTGTTCCAGGCGTCCTCCCTCTGCTGACAAAGCTCCTGCCCTCTCCTCGCAGCACCGCTCGCCTGCGGTAACGCTGGGTCACGATCCCGCGCTGCCTGCGAGCGGAGGAGAAAGCCCGGCATTGTTGTCGCTAGTGCTTTGCAGAGCCAGTCACCGCCTTGTTTTCTGGGGTTTTCACCGGGGAGGGAAGCAGCGACGAGAACAAGGGGCTGCGCGGCGGTGGGGTCGGTGCCATGAGGGGCAGCTCATGAGCTACAGGATCTGCAGGAGCACGACAATAATTAATCATCGGTCACCCAAAAAAAAAAAAAGGAGGATAAGTTGTTAGCCCCCAGGACAGTGTAGAGAAGCCCCCCGCGGCTGCACCAGAGGTTTGTTCTGTTTGAAGGGAAGTTTGGGTGGATTCGGGGAAGGGTGGGAACTCCTCGCTGCATAGTTAGCGCTGTAAAACCAGAGCTCTGCCTCTTTAAATTACATCTTGCCAGCAGATTATTAAATCCTTTAATCTCTGAGCATCGATGTTGATCTAGTTGCCTTACAGATATTGCTCACACCACATCTGTTGAAACCCCATTCCGAGATAAACGCCCAGCATCTCCCACCTGGCTGCCAGCACTCCCTCCTCCCCTCTCTCCGCTCCCCCCGGGTGACAGCAGAGATGGGAAGAGGGACGTGGGACACAGCCCGGGATGCTAGCTTGCTTTTCCTGCACGAATCCCACCAGGACAAAGCCACTGAGCGTGGTCTGGGTGCGAGTCGGGGCAGAGCTGGGACCCTCTTTACCCCTTGTCCCGGCGGTTCTCCAGCCGGGGGATCCTTCTCTGAGCACGCCCAAGGCCCAAAGAAGCCACACTTTGCGGGGTCTCTGCTGCTTGTCTCCCCTTCCTCAGGAGATGCAGCTCGTCGTTCGTCCCGCTGCCGTGAGCATCTGGGGTCATGCTGGAATCGGGCAGTTTCCTTTAATTACGCGCCTGCGGGCTGGAAGGGGCTGGAGCTCGGCGCTCCAACTTGGCTCCCTTACCGAAGCCACTGTCTAATTATAGAGGAGTCAGCTGCCAGCAAACTGATCCGTCCTAAATCCAGGCTTCGGTTAAGCTGTGCTTGCCCCTCCGACTGCCCCCCGCCTTGGGATACGGGGTCAACCTACCCGAACAATCCCCCTGTTGCCCCCGGGGTGGGCTGCGGGAGCCCTGCTCTCACTGCCCAGCCTGAGCCCAGCCTCGCTGCCTGTTGGGTGCCCTGCAAACGCCCAGGCTGCAGTGGGAAAATTCACCCCAAGAAGTGACCTCAGCCCGACGGGGTGGGCTCGTGCGCCAAGAGCCCGAACCACAGCCCCAGAGGCTGGTGGAGGAGACCCGCGGGCAAAGATCCATCGGAGCTCAGCAGGGACGAGCCATGAGCGCCTGGGAGCGCGGTGGGATGCCCTTGGGCTGCGGGCTCGGCTGCCAGGAGCGGGGAGATCTCCTGGGGTTGCTCTTTCAGCAGCTTCTGCACCTTGCCCGCTGGACGAGGGGCATTCGGGAGGCGTTTCTTGCACAGTCAGAAGGACTTGGCAGTAACTGGAGACTAATTCCCCAGGCATCTTTTGCAGAAACAGCGTAGCAGGACACGGTCTCTCAAGTTCATAGGGAACAGAAAGCATCTGACACCGAGCCGGGAGCTGCCCCCGTCCTCTGCGTCACTGCTGGACAAGGACAGCAGGCGGTGCTGGGGTGCTGCCCACCTCGGATTTGGGATCAAAGGCCCCCAGGGGCTGCCCCGTGTCCCCCACAGCTACCACGGCAGAGGGCTGAGGCCACCCCAGGGACCACGCTGGTTGCAGAGGGTGCTCTTGGTGCTTCTCCCAAGCTCGGCACAGGTTCCAGCAGCCTGGGAGTGCTGCTGGGGCAGTGGCTGTTTCAGGGCTTTCTCCAGCTTATTTTCCCACTTATTTCTCCAGATTATTTTCCTGCCACATCCCTGGTGGGTCTCTGCGGGGCACTGGGAGGCCTCAGGGGCCATAAGAGCACCAGGGTAGGAGGAAACCAAAGGGAAACTGTCCCTAGAGCCCTGGCCAGGATGGGGCAGAGCAGGGACATGCTGGGGTGGGAACAGTGTCCGGGGATGCCCACAGTGTCCTAGGGGGGGCAAGGTGTTCCAGAGGTGGCTGTGGTGTCCCTGGGGTGACCGTGATGTCCCCAACATGACCATGGTGTCCTAGGGATGGCAAAGGTGTCCTGGGGCTGGCCGTGGTACCCAAAGCCAGCCAGATTTCTTGGGGCTGGGTTCAACCCCCAGGGTGTCTGTGATGTCCAAGTAGCAGCCACGATGCCCCGGGGATGGCTGTGATGTCCCAGGGTGGCCGTGACACATGGGGACACTTCAGTGTGGGCACTTTGATGACAAAAGGGAATGGTCTCAAGTTGCACCAGAAGTCTAGATGGGACATCAGCAGATTTTCTTCACGGAGAGCGTGGCGAGGCCCAGGGCAGCGGTGGAGTCCCCATCCCTGGAGGCATTTAAAAGATGTGTGGACGTGGCACTGAGGGACACGGCTCAGTGATGGGACTCGGTAGGGTTGGACGTTGGTGACCTTGAAGGCCTTTTCCAACCGAGGTGACTCCTCGACTCTCTGATGGGGAGAAGAGGCAACGCCGAGCAGTGCCTGAGGCCACGGGAAGCCCATGCAGCATTTTGGGACTGGTGAGTGCAGCAGGAGGGCAGGAGGGGCTCCAGGCACATGGCAGAAGTTCCCCTGAGGCTGTGGAGAGGCCCCTGGTGGAGCAGGCTGTCCCCCTGCACCCATGGGTCCCACACGGAGCAGATCTCCACGCTGCAGCCCGTGGAGGAGCCCCCGGTGGAGCAGGTGGATGTGGCCTGGAGGAGGCTGCGGCCCAGGGAGAGCCCCCGCAGGAGCAGGCCCCAGGCCGGAGCTGGGCGTTTTGCCTGTGGCAGTAACTGCTGAGTGATCTCCCTGTCCTTATTTCAATCCTTGAGCCCTTTCCATGGATTTTTCCCCCCTTTTTAGTTTGAGGAGGGGGAATGAGAGCGGCTGTGGTGGAGCTCAGCAGCCCCGTAGCGTAAAATCACCTCAGGCAAGCCCCAGCCTCCCCACCCTGGGGACAGCTCCGGACCCGGCTCATCCCAGCCCTTGAGCCCTTTCCATCATATTTTTGCCCCTTTTTAGTTTGAGGAGGGGGAGTGGGAGCGGCTGTGGTGGAGCTCAGCAGCCCCTCGGTGTAAAATCACCTCACGCAGGCGCCACCGCCCTGGGGACAGCCCTGAGCACGGCCACCAGCTGTCCCCCTGCTGACACCTGCGGGCGAGCGAGTGTCCCTGCATGTCACCCTGTCCCTGCATGTCACCCTGTCCCTTCGTGTCACCCTGTCCCTTCATGTTACCCTGTCCCTTCATGTCACCCTGTCCCTTCGTGTCACCCTGTCCCTTTGTGTCACCCTGTCCCTTCGTGTCACCCTGTCCCTTCATGTCACCCTGTCCCTTCATGTCACTCTGCCTCTGTTTGTCACCCTGCCCCTGTGTGTCACCTTGTCCCAACAGACTGCCCCATCCCGATGTGTCACACCGTCCCTGCCATCACCTTCTCCCCTCCTGCCACGTCACCCTGTCCCTCTGTGTCACTTTGTCCTCATGTCATGCCCTTCCTAAATATCGCTCCCTCCCATGTGTCGCCCTCCCACACGTCACCACAGCCCCCTTGCACCGTTTGCCTTGGGGACACCTTGGGGACACCACGGACCAGGCTCCCTGCCCCATGGCACAGAGGCTGGGACCTCGGGGGTGACACAGGGATGGGACACGCAGCCTGTGCCACCCCACGGGGGGCTGACCCCACCTGGCTGCTGTGCCCCCTGCCCCGGGCCTGGTGCGGAACGGTGACATCCCAGCGTTGTCCCCATCCATGTCCCCAGTACTGTCCCCAGAGCCCGTGGCAGTGCCACCGAGTGATGCCAGGAGCTGCTGGGGGTTGAGACGAGGGGGCTGGAGCTGGTGGGCAGCGGGGGGGGGGGGACCTGTCCCCATTGCCATCCCCACCTGCCCACCCCACTTGATGCCCCAATATATGGGGGCCCCAAATGCCCATGGGGAGAAGTGGCATCGCAGCCCCCCCCTGCACCCCAAAAACATCTCCCCACCCCCATCCCTTCCTTCACCCCCTCCACTGCCCCCCAGCCCCTCCATCACTCCCTGCTGTGCCCCCCCAGCCCCTTCAGTCTCCCCCCATCCCTGCTCCTTCCCCTCTCCCCCACCTCGAAGCCCCCCACCGGGGCTGTGCCCCCGGGGACCGTCCCCCTCCCCAGGGACTGGGATGACACCGCGCAGCCCCGCATGGTCACAAATGCCCTCATTAGTTAATTATGGGATAATCTCTGGTTCCGGCTGCCGGTTCAGCCCCCACCCAGCCACTGGCTGCCGGGATGATTCCTGACCCTGGGGGGCCAGGACCAAGTGGGGGTCGCTGTGGGGTGTGGGGGGAGCACAGAGACCCTGGGCAGAGGGTGAGGGGAGCGGGACCCGGTCCCTGCACGGGCTCGGGGGCAAGGCCAGCGCCTCCCACAGCCCCGTCCTGCATCTCCCGTCCCCCACCCCACTCCTCGTGTCCCACATCCCAGTCCCGCATCCTGCACCCCATATCCGGCACCTGCATCCCAATCCCGCAGCACGTCCTGCATCCCATGTCCCGAGTCCTGTACCCTACATCCTGCATCCCACACCCCGGTCCTGCGCCTGTTCCCTACACGATGTGCCCTGCATCCTGTACCCCATCTACTTCTTGCACCCTGCATCCCACATTCCAATCCTGCGTCGTGTCCTGCATCCTGCATCCCACAACCTGCATCCCATATCCCAAATCCTGCATCCCAGTCCTGCATCATGTCCTGCACCCCACACCCTGCATCTCAATCCTGAATCACGTCCCACATCCCAGTCCTGCATCCCAGTCCCAAATCACATCCCAATCCCAAATCATGTCCAACATCCCAATTCTGCATCCCAATCCCAAATTCCATCCTGCATCCCAGTCCCAAATCCCATCCTGCATCCCACTCCTGCATCCCGATCCTGAGTCATGCCCCGCATCCCAGTCCTGAATC
>CM021733.1:118514358-118608938 GCA_011075105.1 Heteronetta atricapilla
GATGGGTGCAGGGGGTGCTGAGCTCCTGCCCCAGGCTGCGGGCGGACCAGGTGCTGCAGCCCCAGCTTTGTTTAACGAGGGTCACCCCAACGAGCAGCGCGGGGCTGGGCAGGCTCAGGGAGCCACGGAACGTCCCGGGCTGGAGGAGTCCAGCTCCCCGCTCTGCACGGCACCACCCCAAAACCAGACCCGGCGCCCGGCAGCGTTGTCCCAGCGCTGCTTGCACCCCGGCAGCTCGGTGCCGTGCCCACATCCCCGTCCCGGTGCCCGACCACCTCTGGGTGCAGCACCTCTCCCTCACACCACCCTGAGCCTCCCCTGTCCCCCGGCTCCGTGCCGTCCCCTCGGGTCCTGGCGCCGTCCCCAGGGAGCAGAGCTCAGCTCCTGCCCCTCCCGGCCATGCGCTGCCCCCCGGCCCCTCTTTGTGTCCCCCCCCCCCAGGCCATGGAGAGCAAGCTGCTGATCGGCGGCAGGACCATCATGGACCACACCAACGAGCAGCAGAAGATGCTGGAGCTGAAGCGGCAGGAGATAGCCGAGCAGGTACCGGAGGGGCCCTGCCCAACACACGGAGACCGTCCCTGGGGCTGGGGGGGGGTGGGCAGCGTGCCTGGGGTGGGGGCTGATGCCCGAGCCTCCCCTCAGCCTCTTCTTCCCCCCCCCCGGCCACAGAAACGCCGCGAGAGGGAGATGCAGCAGGAGATGCTGCTGCGGGACGAGGAGACCATGGAGCTGCGCGAGACCTACACGTCGCTGCAGCAGGAGGTGGAGATCAAAACCAAGAAGCTGAAGAAGGTGAGGGAGCTGGGGGGGGGGGGGCACACATGGACGTGCCCTCGGTCCTTGTCTCAGCGGGGGTACATCCACCCTGTCTGCTGCCCCCGCTGGGACCTGCTGGCTCGGAGGAGGCTCCGAGCACGGGTCCCGGGGGGGCGCACTGGGCTGATGCCCCCCAATCCCCGGCCCAGCTGTACGCCAAGCTGCAGGCGGTGAAGGCGGAGATCCAGGACCAGCACGACGAGTACATCCGCGTGCGGCAGGACCTGGAGGAGGCGCAGAACGAGCAGACGCGGGAGCTGAAGCTCAAGTAGGTGGCCCCGAGCCCATGGGGGGGGGCAGAGCATGTCCCCCCCCCCCCCACCGGCAGCAGCAGTTTGGGTGTAGGCATGTCCCCCCCTGCCCCGTCAGCCCCCCTCGAGCAGGGGGCCCCATGTCCCAGCAGCTCGGGGAGCCCCCAGGGAGGGGGAGCCCCCAGCACCTTTGGGGTTTCTGACCCCAAACGGCAGCGCCGGGGTGGGCGCGGGGCAGCAGCCCCATGGGCATGGCCCGGAGGCTGTGGAGATGGAGCTGTTGGAGGCCATGGGCACAAAGGGCACCGGGAAGGGGAGTTGGAAATCGCTGCCCCCCCCCATGCCCCCTTCGTGCCCCCAGGTGGGTGCAGGGAGGTGCAGGGGCCCCCGGTGCCCTCCAGAGCACCCCAGAAACGCAGGTTCGGCCCCGCCGCCCCCAGCGGGTCTGCTTTCACTGCAAGCAATTATTTTATTCAATATCTTAAAATAACAACCCAGACACGTATAAATATTTCAGCGTTTTCACGATAAAATATTCAGAATTTTACTCCGAGCGGAATTTCATTTCGCTTTTACTACCCGGCCTTTTGAACATGATTAAAACATTTTAAGAGCCTGCAAACTCGAGCAAGCCCTTCATCGGCTCGGCACGGCCTTCTGCAGCTTCCCAATTTACCCAAAAAACCAGCGTGGGAAAAGGAGAATTCCCTCGGGGCTGGATTTGGTCGAGTTTTCCCCCATTTTCCGGTCCCGGGGCTGCGCGGGGGCGCAGGGAGCGGGCAGCCCGGCTGCAGCGCGCGTGGGGCAGCTTCGCTGCTGCGGCAGCGTGGCCACTTTGGATTTCCATCCTCCGAAGGGATTTTCAGAATGAATTCAGGCTTTTTTTAAAAAAAATGGCAAAGAAAAAGAGACAAGAATAATCCGGGGCTGAGAGGAAATGCTCTTAGCGAGGCCAACGGGGCTGGCAGGATGCCGCCGGGCGCTGTAATCCCGGCCTGCCCACGGCCGGGGGGCACGGGGGGCAGCGTGCTGCGAGAGGTCCCAGGGGGGGCAGAGGGGTCTGGGGGGGAGCAGCTGGGTCCTGGCTGGGTTTGGGGAGCCCCAGGGGGTTCCTGGTGCATCGGCTGGGTTCAGGGGGCTGCGGGGGCTGCGCTGCCGACAGCGTGTGGCAAACTGCACGGAGCAGGCTGCACGTCACAGGCCGCGTTGCAAACGTGCACGTTGCAGACCGTGCACTGCAGACTGTGCCCTGGGGACCTGCGGGGGAGCAGGCGGTGGGGTTACGGCCCGGGGGCAGCGCGCAGGGCTGCCGATGTTTCCCCACTGCCCCCTGAATGACGGCCTTCCTCTGCCCTTTCTCTCCTGCCTCGCCCACCCCTGCCGGATCCCACCCTGGCGAACCCTCTCTGTGCCCCCCATGTCCTCCCCTGCTTCCCCCTCCGTGCCCCCCATCTCTGCTCTCCCTCCTGTCCCGATAACCCCCTCCTCTCCTGCTCTCTCCCCCCTCTCCTGGGCTGTGCCTCGCGCAGGTACCTGATCATCGAGAACTTCATCCCGCCGGAGGAGAAGAACAAGATCGTGAACCGCCTCTACTTCGACTGCGAGGAGGACCAGTGGAAGTTCCAGCCGCTGGTGCCGGCCGGCGGGTGCGTGCGGCTCCCCGCCAGCTGGGGCGAGGAGCGGGGGTGAGCTGGGCCCGGCGCTGTCGCCGCTGTGGGACGGGGACCCGGGGACACGACGGAGGTGGCGCGGGTGGAAGCCTCCCCTCCGCCCGCCGGGGTCCGTCCTGCGCTCGGGGGGCCGTGCCCAGCGGGGTTCTGCACCCGTGGTGCCGGCAGCGTTTGTGCTCTGTGAGGGACCTTCCTCGCCTCGCTTCCTTTGCAGAAGCAGCAGCCAGATGAAGAGGAGGCCCACGTCTGCCGTGGGGTACAAGAGACCCATCAGCCAGTACGCCCGCGTCGCCATGGCCATGGGCTCTCATCCGCGGTACCGGGTACGGGGGCAGTGGTGGGCGCAGAGGGGACAGCGCATCCCGGGGTGGGGGGGGGGTGGGGGGGATGGATGGATGGAGGGATGGATGGGTGGATAGGTGGATGGATGGATGGATGGATGACAGCTCCAGGCGGCTGGAGAGAAGATGGAGTAAATCAGACTTGATGACTTGAGATACTTGAGGTAAAGCTCCCGGCTTGGAGAGCCTCGGCCCCATTTTTCGGGCCGGTGGCCGTGTCCGTCAGCCAGTCCTGGAGCTGCTGGCTCGCTGCCTCTGCAGGCTCCTGCCGCTTGTCTCAGGGGTCAAAGATGTTCGGCCTTGTCTGCTGGTGCCGTGCAAGACCAGAAGAGCCTGAGCAGAGCAGGGCAAAGCAGCAGCCAGGCGCGGGTCCTTGTTCTCCGCGGGAATTCAGCCTCGCTCGGCGATGCGGACCTGCCCGAGGCCGTGCCTCGCTGCCTTGCCGTGCGGTGACTCCCTGCGTTGTCTCTCCCTTCTCCCCGCCCTGCTGCAGGCTGAGAACATCATGTTCTTGGAGCTGGACCTCTCCCCTCCGGCCGTGTTTGAGTTTGAGCGGAGCAGGGACCCGGCCGAGCAGGACCCGCGGGCTCTGCACCTGGAGAGGCTGATGCACCTCGACAGCCTCCTGGAGCGGCCGGCGGCCTCCCGCGTGAGGAAGTCCCGCTCCTGGTGAGTGCACGAGCACCGTGGCCGGGCTGCACCGCGAGGGGCTGCACGGGGCCCAAGGGGGGAACTGCAAAGCCGAGGGCACGGGGCAGCCTGGAAATGTTTCCTGTCTCTGTTTGGAGGGGGTTTGGGGGTCCCAGGGCGCCCAAACACCAACGCCCAGTTCACCTTCACCCTGCTGAGCTGCTGCCCCGCGGGGCCTCCTGTGCCCCCCGTTGCTCTGGGGTTTAAAACTAGCTGTGAAGTGCTCGTGTGGAACGGTGTGTAACATTGGGGATGTCGCTTCTGTGATGGCTGTTGAGTGAGTGTTAAATGAGAAGGCTCCGGGAGACCTCACGGCAGCCTGCCCATGCCTAAAGGGGGCTGCAGGAGGGGGAGGGACCCTGTAAGGGGGGTAGGGATAGAGCAAGGGGTAAGGGCTGTGAGGGCTTGGAACTTAGAGAGGGGAGGCTTAGATCAGACGTAAGGGAGAAATCCTTCCCTGTGAGGGTGGCGAGGCCCTGGCGCAGGCTGCCCAAGGAGCTGTGGGTGCCCCGTCCCTGGCAGTGCCCAAGGCCAGGCTGGATGGGGCTGGGGGCAGCCTGGGCTGGGAGCAGGGGTTGTGCCTGTGGCAGGGGGTGGCACTGGGGGGGCTTTGAGGGCCCTGCCAGCCCAAACCGCTCCAGGATTCTGTGAATCTGTGAAAAACAGGATGATGGCAGCGATACACCATCGCATCCGCACCCCCAGGACGAGCACGCACAAGGCGCAGCGCTGGCCAGCGCTGGGTGTCCTTGGGGGCTGCCTGCACAGGAAACCACAGAGAAAACGGCAGGATCTGGGGGGGGAGGAGACGGGGGGGGGAAGAGGAAGCAGAAGGGAGACGGTTTTCTGCTCGTGCCACCCCCTCCAGGTGCCAGACGCCGCGGTCGCTGCCGTCCTCCACCACGCACGTCGCCCTGGCCGCCGGTTCCCCGCGCGCCTCCACGACGCCGGCGCAGGAGTGACCGCCCCGAGCCCCTGCCCCGCGAGGACTTGTGCCCGTCGGAGGCTGCCTCCAGCGCCGGGGCCTGGCAACGGCCCCGCCGGCAGCACCTCCACCGCTCCCAGTTCGTCTTTGTCTTCAGCTACTTCGGTGTGCGCCTGTGTTTGTGTGAGACGCTCGTGAGCAGCCCCCCCCGGGGCGATGGGAGCTGCCCCCTGCCTTCCTTCCTTCCTTCCTTCCTCCCCCTCACCCCCTCCCGCCCCCCCCCCCAGTCTGGATCTGTCACTTAATTTATTTAACGTATTTATTTATGGAGTGCTTGGTGAGCAGAGTCAGGAGGCGCGTTGGCGCTGCGGGACGCCCGAGGCTGGCACCGCGCAGGTCCCTTCGCTGGGACGCGGGGCCCCGAGCCCCCTGAGCCCCCCGAGACCCCCACCCCGCAGCCCCCCACAGCTTTGGCACGGGGCGAGGCAGCTCCGGACCCTCCCCGCTGTGCTCGCCGGATCCCACGGAGCTCGCCCTACGGTCTGTGCTGCGGGTCGTGGCAACGGCTGCAAGGTTTTGGAGACTTCCCGGAGACCACGGGGAACTCTCCGGGCTGCGTCAACACCGGTGGCAGCGGCGACGTCTCGCTGAGCTCTGCACGTGGCCGTCCCTCCACGATGCCAGCTCCATGCAGCACGAAGGCCTAGGAGCCGACCAAAGCGAGCCAGTCCCGGTGGTGCTAGGGCTTCGTCCGCCTGTGCCACCCTCCGGAGCTGGCTGGCGCGGTCCCACGTGGCTGTGTGACACCCGGCTTGCTGCAGGCCCTGCCCGTGTGCGTGCGTAGCTCCGCAGAGCGAGGACAGGAGGTGGGAAGCTCCGTGCCCTCCCACCCAGCTGTCCCCAGGAGCCCGGTAGGCTGAGGAGCAGCGCTGCCCGAGTGAAACCCGCGCTACGATTCCCTCTGTCCTGGCAACTGAAGGCAACGCAGCACGAAACGGAGGAGTGACTTCAGCACGGCTCTCCTCCGGGCTGGAAATGCTGCTCGGGGGGCTGGGGAGCGCTTCTGGTCGCTCTGCGGGTGGTGGAGGGACAGCTGATGGATGTGAGACGGGTAACGGGTAAGGGAGCAGCAAGCAGCTGGGCTCCTCTGCCCGGCACAGCAATCTGAATCCCATCCCGGGAGCCACACACAGAGCTGCCGGGACGCCATTCGGTGTCCCCGAATGGTTCGGCTTTGGGCAGTGGGATCGGAGAGGGGCCTGGAACCATTTCCGTGCCAGGAAAGCTGTGGTTTACCTGGGACAGCTTTCAGACCTGCAGGGGTGGGGGAGACGGAGCTGAGTTACAGGGTCCTGATGGATGGGGGAACGTCCCCCTGGCGCAGCAGGAAGATGTGGGTTGGCTCAGGCCAGTCCTGAAGCTAGAAGGGATGGGGCAGCGGCTGGGGAAACCTCAGCTGCAGCTGCCTGGGACCAAGTGCCCCCTCTTGGGACAGGCCCCGCAGCCGCGCGGCCAGGCTGGGGTGCAGGAACCTTCGTGCTCTCCTGCCCCATCCTCTGCCCTGCTGCGGGGCCTTCTCCTGCCCTGTGGCACTGTCCTGCTTTGTGCTAACTGCTCCATGCTTCTGCTGCTGTCATCCCTTCTCCACCCGTGTCCCACGACGCCCCTCGGGGGTCTTGGCCCCCCTCTGCCAGCCCGCGGGGTTCCTCTTTGGGGACGCCGAGAAGGGTGCCGAGGCCGGGCTCCTGCAGACGCCCACGGTGTTTAGAAGAACCACGCGGTGCCGCGTGGGGCAGGGTGGAGAAACACCTTCTTGTTTGAATACAAACGTGCCCTGAAGTCCTGCGTGTGGATCGGAACCGAACAGCGACGGCAGCAGGTTGGGGAAGGAAAAACGTCCCAGCAAGGGAAGCGCGGAGCTGCTGAGAGCCGGACGGGGCTGCCCCTGTGCCCGGCCTCCTGCCCTCGGGAGCAGGGCGTGCAAGGAAGGGGTTTTGGTGGTGGAAGGTGGGTCCCCGGCTCTTCCGTGGCTGGTGGCGAGTTGTTCAGCCTGCTGCTGGCACCGTGGCGGGGTGGTGAAGCAGTGGCTGGGGACCTGGCTCCATCCTCCATTTCCAGGATGGCCTCGGGGGGCTAAGGTTGGAAAGCGGAGCCCTAAGAAAGGAAGAAGCTGTCTGCACGGCATCCTGCGGTAATGTTTTCTCTTCCCTCCTTGCTTTCCAGCTGCCCCGAGTTCATTTTCAGCCAGGTCAGCGGCTCGTTGAGACCCGGGATGGGGAAGCAGGGCCCAGGAGGTGAGGCTGGGGGCCGCCAGCTCTCCTTGCTGACCCCAACCGTGGCACACCGTGAGGCCGGTAGGAAGCCTGAGGAGCATCTTCCCGGGGGGGAAACGCTGATCTGTGGGGATCTGTGGGTTCGCCCTGCACCCCGGGGCCTCCCACAGCACCTGCTGGGCCTGCAGGGGGGCTCTGCCGTGCCATGGCAGCAGGCAGGGCCGGCGGGACGGGGCTCACCATGGGCTCTGCCAAAACGCCGCCGGGCCGTGGGCCGGGGCCGCTGCCCCTGCCTTGCAGCGCCGCACCGGGCCGCCCGCAGCCTCACGGCACTGCTGCAACAACCCCGGCCGTGTCCCTGTCCCGTTCTCTGTTCTCTGTGTGTCGGTGCGTGTGTGTTCACCTGGGGCCGTGCGTAGGCGTGTGTGGGTGCGCGCGTGTGTAGCCAAGGGATCTCCTTACCTTCGATGTGCGTGTGGGTACGGGGGCAAGTTCCAGAGGGGGGTCAGTGGGCTGGGGTGGGGCCCTTTTTTTTAATTTGAATCGGATATTTAGTTATTTTTGGTTTCAGGGTTGGGTTTTATTTTTTGCAAGGGGTGGGCTGGGGTCTGTTTTGGCTCGATGGACGAGGTGAGGGCCTTGATTAGGACCAAATTTTTGTGCCTGTTGCTATGGTGATCTATTTAGAAATCAAAAGTTTACCGTACGGTGGCCCATCCTTGTCGCTATACATACCGAATATACGGGACATACTATAAATATATATATATTATACATACTGTATGGAGAGAGGTCACGAATCTCACACCCCCTCTGGCTTTGGATGGACACCTCTTCAATATTCTGTAACGTAGCTTTGACTCAGTGCTGGACGTGCTCAGGAAGCGTCGGCGCTCCTCAGAAGCTGGCAATGACACCAATAAAGGAATGAGCATCACAGCACACGGCGTCTCTCGCCTCCTTCGTTGCGGGGCCGGGGCTGCCCGCAGGGGGTTGGGGTCAGGGCCGCTGCTGCTGCACGTGCCGGGGCGTTGTTACCTGCTGGCCTTCATTTCTCCGCGTATTTTTCCCGTTGTATTGAAGGTAAAGCATTTGCACCAAAACGGCTGCCATCGGCAGGAAGCCTCACCGGGACAGGAGGCAGGAGCTGGCCTCGAGGAGCCGTGTGGGTCCCTTCCAACCCCACGTTCTGTGATGATCGAGGAAGCAAAGCTGTGGTTTTGCTACCTACGAGCACTCTGTGAAGAGCTAAGCACGAGCTCTAGGAGCACAGAGAGGCACCTGCAAACTCGGAAGGTTGATTTTGAGGGATTTTGTTGTACGTGCCCCGTTCCTTCCAGCTCTGTGATGGGAACAGGAACTCGTGCAGGTCTGAGCTGCTGCCATTCCTGCTGCCAGGAGCTCTCCCCAAGGCCGTCTGGGGCAGGGACGGGGCAAAATCAGGGAGGAGACACGCACTGAGATGGGAAAGAAAGAAAGGGGAGCACGGAGGCAGTCCGCTGCGTGAGTAATAAGAGAAAGATGAAAGATGGGCTCACTGTACACCAGGGAACGAATTATAACATCAGGGAAAAACAGCAAGCGTGTGATGATGTTTATTTATTTATTTATTTATTTATTGCTTCGCTCTTCTTTAAAAGGTCAGCTGCGATCAGATGGCTGAAAATAAATGTCAGTGAAGAAGGGCTGAGAGGACTCAGGCTAAGCCAAGGAAGCGGTGGGTTAAAGACCGCTCGTAGAGGCGGGGTGCTTCCAAATCCGCTGGGCCTGGTTAGAGTCAGGCTGAGGTCAGGGGGAGCCGCTAAGGCAACCTCCGAGCTGCCAGCGAGGACTTGAGAGACCTTGTAAAGACCAGGCAAGGTGTCCAGCCAGGGCCGGGACAAACAGCAAGAGCAGCTTTTAATAGGGGATGGGAGGACTCGGGGAGGGGCATTCCCAACCTCCTTCAGCTCCTGAGAATTTATTGAATGGGGGATCAAAATCCACTTGGAGGCATCCACAGGTGAAAAGTAACAGCCAGCGTGGCTTGGCGCAAATCACACCAAAGCAGCTTGGTTTTACTCTGGTTTTCTTCTGCTGAGAGACTTCAGCAAAACATCTGAGACTGGCCAGCGCGGCACGCTGAAAGTGAGACGAGAAGCGATTCCTCTGCCAGCCGTCGTCAAACAATCGCGTTTTCTGCAGATTTGGTCCAACTCCGTGTTTTCACTGGCAACTTGAGTGCGAGAGCAGTACGCTTGCAGAAAACACCCCATGAAAAGATCAAAATAAGGTTCAGAAAGATGTCAGCGTGGTTTGGGACTTGTGGGTGAGCTGCAGTGGTCCCCGAGCACCAGCGCCGGGAGGCACGAAGCACCACGCTGAGGGGAGGTGAGCACGTCCCAGCCCCGCTCAGGGGGAGCAGGGGCAGGTTTTTTTTTTCCAAAATAAAAGGTTTTTCCATCACCGGGATGCAGGGACAGAAATGCAATCTGCAGCCCTCCCTCCCAGCACTTGCAGAGCTTTTGCTTCCTGCGTGGGCGTTGCTGGGCATCGCTCTTCGAGGCAGAACAGGGCTCTTTGGAAAGGTTTTGCAGAAAATCAACGGGAATGATGCGAAAACAGGAAAGGCTGAAAGAAACAGGGTGGGTTCCGTCCAGGGCTAGCAGGCTGTGGGGAGAGGTCGTAGTGATCGTCAGGTACTGAAAAGGACTGCTGCAAAGGGAGGAGACTGGCCTATTTTATACACCAAGAGGAGGCAGGACAGTAATTTCTGGTCCCAAAGCACAGCAATAAGGATTTAGATTAGAACCTAGGAAAGCCATTGTAAGACCTCGAGGACAACAAAGCACTGGGATGATTTATGTGCGTATGATACAGAATTGCTTCCGCTGGAGATTTCTGAGAACGGATGAGAGCAACATCTGCCCAGAGCAGTTTACGAGCGGTTAATCACGCTGTCACAGCCTGGGTAGCCCCTGACCACCTCTTCCTGAGCTGTTTGCTGTGATCCCGTGGTCTGAAATTCCTGCAGGGCTGCAGCCTGAGCCCCGGGATGGCAGCTGAGCCCTGGGGGAGCTGCAGAAGGGCTGAGAGGAGGAAGAGGCAAGGCCCAGGCTCACCGCGCTCCGTTTCTCTCTGCACTGCTGCCTGTGAGCAGACCAGGAGGGCAGAGTGCCTGGAGAAAACAAAAGGGGAAAGTAATCAACTATAAGCATTGCCATGCTTCATTTGCTCCAAACGGTTTCGGAAATCATGTGCGAAAGGTGCAGAGAAGGTCAAAGGAGTTTTCCATACCAGGCATAACTGCCAAAAGTATCCTGAAATGTCAGGTTTGGCAATGCACACCATGTATCCCACGGGACAAGAAAAAACAAACGTGACTTGAGGCAGGAAAAAAGTGCTCCGGTCACCAGGAGCATTCTTCCCTTGCGAATCCCGCGCTGCCTGATTAAAACAAAGTCCCAGGGAAGTTTGATTTTCCCTACAGCAGAGCACGGGGCCAGAGGAGCAGCTGCTGCTTTGGCTTAACGAAGACGAAGGCTTCCTCAGCCTTTGTTTCCCTTCCCTGTCCCACCCCTTCCACACCCAGGCGATGGCAGCGGGACTCGAGCCCCGCAAGGTTTGTGCAGCCCGCGGATGCCCTCAGCGCCTCAAGGATGCCTCAGGTCCGCTCCGTTGGCAATGCAGAAAACGCCCAGGAGGGTCTGCGTGCTCTGGCTTAGCTCGATTCTGTTTGGGGATTTGTTTGCTGGTTGTTTGGGGCCGGTTTGTTTTTTTTTACAAATGCCTACTGCCATTTGTTTGACAACAACACGCGGTGCGTTTAGCAGCAAAGAAAATCTCTCTGATTCAAAGTCTCTTCCCTTCCCTGGAACAACCGTCCTTCATAGTCCTACCGGATCACGCAGACCCATGCAGTATTTACACGAATATTGACCAGGTTATAGAGACATCGTTTTAAAGAGCTCGATCCCTTCTACTGACAGTCCCACATGACAGTTTTGGTTTCTTTCTTATTACATTTTGTAGGCCTTTTCCTGTCATAAATCTGAAATTTATTCCTAAGGTTTGCAGGGCTCTATACGCAGGCATTTACATTTCCAATGACGAGTTTAATTTCCTATAAAGGCAGATTTGGCGAAGGGGCCAAACATCTGCAGCCCACCTGTGAAGACAAACGCCCGCAGGCTTCTGTGACTGTCGTGGCCATACAGCAAAGTTCAAGTACCACAGAAGTACGGCAGCCACGTGTAACTCAAAATAAACCCCAAAACCCCAGAATGGTGGAGGTTGGATGGGGCCTCTGGGGGCCACCCGGTGCCACCCCCCCCCAACCATCCCTCTGGGCAGAGTCTGCTCCTTGGAGAGCTCCCCAAGCCCAGGGACATGGAGCTGGGCACCCTGCTGGGGTAGGGGGGGGACAGGGACACCCAGGGGTGCCCCCAGCCAGCCTAGGGGTCTGGGATTTCCTGACGTTAGAGGTACTTCTGCGCTGCTGTGGGTCCCTGGCCTTCCCCACAACAAGCGGCCACCCAAGTGTCCGCCATGCGTGCGCCTTTGCTCAGTCAGCTCACATTAAATCCTGTCATAGCGTTCAGATTCCCTCATGGATGGAAACCCCTCCAACGGCACGGGCTGAAGCAGCTGCTGAGAGCCAGCAGGAAGCCCGAGTGCCTCCAGCACAGAGCGACGCGCCGAGGGCAGGTGGTGAAGGCCGGGCCCGCGTCCTGCAGCCGCTGCAACAACCGCCTCCCCCAGGGAGCCTCCGGCGCTGCTGTCAGGCTGTTACCAGATGGGTTTAGTGTCCTGGGCCCAGACCCCGACCAGGCACAAAAGCACCAGCCCCTGGGCAGGGATAATTGCTCACAGAGCCGTCGCTAATGCCGGCGGTGTAGGCCGCGGTGAGATGTCTGAAATGTGAGAAATGCACAGGGTCACCCCGCGGCCGGCTGCAGCCGCAGAGCAGTTCCAGCAGTGCTGGAACTGGACAAAACCCACTCCTGGAGGAGCAACGTTGACGTGGCCGGCGGTGGGAAGTGAGACCACCGCGTGTGGGGTGGGACTGGGTGTGAGAACCACGGCCACCGGTGTGACCTCTGTGCTGCGATGGACAGGGCAGTGGCAGTGACGGGAGCAGTTTCAGCCTTCAGAAGACCGAGAGGGGATCTCGTCAATGTGTATAAATACCTGAGGTGTGGGACACAGAGGGGTTTGGCCAACCTCTTTTCAGCGTTTTGTGGGGACAGGACAAGGGGCAACGGTGTCCCCAAGGGCGGGCTGAAGCATGCTGGGGAGCCCCTACAGCTGCTGGTTCCTTGGCTGCTTGCTCTCTCGCTCTGTGTAAAGAAAGAGCCCAGATGCACAGACAGGGACTGGTCTCTGGGCCCCAAACCTTCGGGGAGCTCAAAGCAAGCCTTACCAAAGGTTTCCTATTGCAGCCTCGTTGAAGAAAACCAGTCACCTTTGCTGCCCCAGAGCCCTGCTTCTCTTGCAGCCCTCCCCGGAGGGTGGTGGAGCTGCTGCTGCTCTGGTGGCGGCCCCAGGAGCACCCAGAGGGCACAGAGCTCCCCTCGGCTCCCAGGACAGCGCTCCCCTGGAGCCGTCCCTGAGTCACCATGAGCTGGCTGCTCTGTGTCCTGAGTCACGATGAGCCAGCTACTCCCTGTCCCAGTTGGCCTGCTGCTAAAATAGCACCGAGGCTTATTATCATCGCTGTAAAGTACCTCGAGTTCTAAAGTACCTTTGTGTAAGGGATTGCTAGAGCTAAAAGGTTTTAGGTACGTAGTGGATGTGAAAGCATTTCAGCACAAAGGTGGCTGCAGCCGCTGTGAAGATGGTGCGTGGCCTTCCCAGGACAAAAGCTGTGCACAAAACCTCGATATCAGAGAGGTTTGGGAGGGTTCGTTTTTGTTTCTTCTCTCCCGTTCCCTGATGCTCTGATGACACCCTGTGGACTGTTCCCTGCACTACGGTAGCTGTGCAAAGACCCAAAAACTTCATTTTTCTCTCCGATGGCTTTTCTAATCTTTCCCTACACCTTTCTCCGGTGACCACTTTTTCTTCAGGCTGTTAACTCACTCTTTAACAGCTTTTAGCAAGGAAGCCGTGTCACTAATATTATTTGGCACGTACTGTTTTATGCATTGCTGTCTTGCTGACATTAGTTGGTTTAGCAATAGACAGGGCAGTGACTTGGAGCTCTCCGTGAGCAAGCATGCCCATCCTGACACGGAGCTGTGGGCTTCAGATGTCCCACGTGAGCTGTCCACGGGGACCGTGGTGCTTTGTGACCTCCTCCACAATGACATTTCCCCAACTCTACGCTCTGTCTGGCAGAATATGCTTCTCCTTCATCCCTTCAGTGCCAACTTCTATGCCAGCAGAAGGATATATAAATTATTTATGACTGTTCTGCCTCAAAATGCGTCGCCTGTTCGCTCATTTGCTTTGTGGGTATATCCGCAACCAAGCGCCGATTCTTGCAGAGCGGCGTAGGCGGGGGCCAGCCCCAGCCCCTGGCTTCCTACGCCATTCCACACTCTGGGAGCTGGGACGTGCTTCCCCTCGTAGCAGTCTCCAGAGAAATGTTAGGAGCAGGAAAGAAGTAGGAAAAAAAAATCTCCTCTGAGTGCTCTGGGTGCTTTCCTCCATCTGAATTCACACTGTGAGCACAAGCAGAGCCACCCCAAAACCACCAAACAGCTCGACGAGAGCCCTGGAGGTGTCAGTGGGAAGGTATCAGGAGCTTTCTGCCAGCAGCAGCAACACACCCGGAGACCTCTTGAACGGCATTAGGTTCGGTTAGCATGTGGATGGAGTTTGGGGTGGCCGTGCTACAGAACACTGCCAACACCTGCAAGGCTTATGGGGAAAACAGCAGACCTAGGTGTACCCAGTTTGGGGGAAAATAAAGCACAGTTGGTATTCTGACAAGGCGATATTGAGATAAAATCTTGGTTTAAAACATCGGCTGAATTTCATTAGTAGTAGTGTGATAAGTGTAGCGGCAGACTAATAGCTCTGCATCACCCCCTTCAGTGGCAACAACAGCCAGCAAGCGCTCAGTCCTTACTGGAAGAGGAAGGTGCTGGGCAGATAGCCGAAGGTTGGCGTGACAGCTCTGCTGAGGTGAGGCTGTACTCAGCCACCACCAGGGAATTTTATGTCTGCGGAGAGGAAACCTTGGAAGGCACAGCAAATTTGTAGGCATGGAAGAAAGAGCTACGCCTTCCTCCTGGGGCAGCTACAACCACCACAAGTACTGCAAGAAGCTAGTGCAGTTCTCAGAGTGCCTCAGCCCCAGCAGTCATATAAAACGTTATGTGGAATACGTGGAATGGAGGACCTGGGGTGGCTGTTCATCGGCAAATACATCCAGCCCTTGGCTGCATGTCCACCGGAATGCTTTCTGCTCAGAAGAGCACGTGGCCCCCCGCTGCGAGCTGTCGGAAGACATCGCTGAATGCGGCGTGATGGGCACGGGAATAGGGCTCTGCACAAAAGCCGGCGGCGTGTCGGGACCAGTGAGGGTTTCAGACCAACAGAGACCAACAGGATTACTCACGTTGCTCGCAGCCTTATCCTTCAGCTAAGTTCAGGACAGAAGAGAAAAGCAGTGCAGCGACTTCCCCTGCAAAGGGAGAAACAATACCTGGGAGCCCTGAACCCGGCTCTGGAGGCTGCCCTTCCTCTTTCTGTGCATGGGGAAGGCGCGGGAGGAGAACCCCAGCTGCCGGAGAGTGGTCCCGTGGTGCAGCTGCACAGAACGGCCCATCGCTAACCTGGTCCAGGATCCGGGCCGGTCGGCTGCAGAAACTCGCACCTGGTGCTTCGTGCATCACTTCCCAAGGAAAGGGAAATGGAGTTCGCATCCTCTTTATGGAAACGGGACAAAGCGGTCCTATTGTTCGTTGTTATCGTGCACGGCGATCTTGTATGCGTGAGTGAAAAGCCAGACCTGCCCTCCTCGCTCCCTGGCTTGTAGGATGCTGATGCAGCTTGTGTGGCAGGTGGGATCACCGCTCTGAGCTTTATGCTGGTAATGAGCTCACGCCCAAGGCGTGCTTTTCTGTCATTTTGGCTAGCAGAAGTACACTGGAAGTCATCTCAGTGCTTATCTTGCTCTGGACTTGTGCTCAGCAAAGGCTGCCGTGGTTGATGAGAGGAACGTGTGGTTACCAAATTATATTTGGACTATTTTACTAGAGTGCAACGTGGGGATCTCAGGTAAAGCCTCTCGTGAGGAATCATATGGTTACAGCCAGTTCAATGACTCTTGGCTTCCAAGCAGCCTTTGTCACTCAGCCTGTCAGAGACCAGCGCTCTCTGAACAGGGTCTCACAGAAATTCCACACCTGGGGTGTTTAACACCAAATTTACTTGTTGGAAGGTAATTGATACGGCATGGGGTTTCGACTAAGCAGAGTGACGCAGCAAGAAACCGAAACCATAGCACAGGTGGCGGCAGACCGCGTACAGGAATCACAGCATACCACTGACGGACAACACAGGCGGGATTCCCGTTATTAGTCCCAAAAATGTGCCCACCACCGTGGCACTGGGCACCCCTCATTCCCGCAGAGGAACACGTAGGCTGAAGCCAGCTCAGGCTCACTGCTCTCTTCACAGCTCTTGCTGTTTGTCGTTCAGTTTTTACGCTCTCTGTGGGGCTGAGCCATGCACACACTTCTCCCTTGCTGGCCTGGCTAGCTCGGGAGGACATTCAAACTCTTCTGATTAAGTCGGTGGCAAAAATTTAGGCAACCAGCTGATCCACTCAGCTGATCGCAGCAGTTGATCTAAAGCAAAGGCCACGCTCTGAAACAGAGACACCACTTCTACAGCTTCTTGGGATAAAGTGACTCTAGCCTGAAATAGGTGCTGTGGAAAGAATCACTGGTAGAGGTCCTTAGGAGCTTCTGGTTCGTGCTGAGAGGCAGTCAGGGGAAGTTCTATGGAGGTTTGTGAACAATCAAGGTATGGTAAGAGATCTTCAAGGTAAAGGGAGGATCCCACGGGATCGTAAGACAGCTGGAGGGTTCAAAGCTGAGTTAACAAACTCTCCCTTATCAGTACTAAACATTAAGTCCCTCCTTCAAAGGGAATGTTCTCCTTTTCTCTGTACCTATCCCCAGGAAAACATGAGGACTGAAGCCAAAAAAAGCCACTGACAGCCTCATACAGTGCTAAGATACCCTCTGTAGGCTCTCCTGAGGGGAGACGGAAAGTAGCTGGCTGAGCAGCTGCTGAGGCAGAACTGGTGGAAAACCACTGCAGTTTTTGTGTCTTTGTCCTGAATACTCTGCAGTAGTGCAAGCTTCAGGAGTGCATCGTGCACCGAGGACACCGGAGCTTCCCCAGTGTCTCACCCCACTGATAAGGAGGGGTATCCACTAGGAAAAAAAAATGGCAAAGGAGCCTTAAGGGATACAGGTGACCCACAAAATCTTACAGGACTGAGTGTGGGTGCTAACATGGTGCTCTGAAGACAGCAGGAGAGCTGGCCATAGATGCCAAGACAACAGGCTGGGATTCACCGAGCAAATGTGGGGATGAAGGTCCAGGCTTCAGGAGCTCGTCTTTTGCTCTACCCTTGTGCAGGTGGCATATGGGCTGTAATATACCCTACGCATATCTCAGAGCTCTGTTGAGTCTCTCTTGAAGGGCTTACAGACATGCCTGGGGCCAGGGCCACTGCAAGGACCGAGGACTTTGTCTCCCCACCACCTTCAGACTGCGGTTCTTGATGGTTCAAGACTCCATCCTTCTCAAGCAAGAAGCCGAGTTTGGCTGATGTGGTTGTGTCTGTGCTGGGAGCTCTGCAGGCATCCCCTGCACCAGTGAGGACTCACCCCCGCGCTCATCACTGACCAGTGGAAGGCTGCCAGGAATCGTTGGTTGTTCCTGAGATGGGCAATCGGTTCTCCTCTGCCAGCAGTGCTGGCAGGTAAGGGCATGAACTGTGAATGAATCGAACTAACTAATCAAACTCTTGCTGCTCCTGCAGCTGAGCTGGCTCCGAAGTACCGAGCTGGTCCTTGTGCCACGCTCCCCGCTGTTTCATTTTCCAGAAAATACAAATCACACAGCAAGCGCCAACCCAAGTTCAGAAGCAGTACACGGTCTGAAACAAGGTGGTCCATCTAACCTTACATCAGGTTTAATGAGCTTTGCCGGAAATTGTTGAGGAGATTTTTTTGAGCTGATTCTGCACAAAGCCTGCCTGGATTCCCCTGGGTAATGCTTTGCCTAACCAGGAACGTCCTACCAGACCTGAGCTGGTTCTGCATCAGGCATTTGCATTCCTGGCAACACAGACACCCTGCCAATGGACGACAAGAGTCAGGCAGACAAAATACCACTCTTGTGAAGTGTCCGTCCCATATTTCTCGTGTTCATTCAAGGTTGCAGTCACTGCTTTGCACAAAGACTTGGGTTCCTGGTTTTTGTATCACTTTCAGAACTTAAAATAACTATCGCAAAGCCGTAGCCACATAACCATCCCCCACGGCAAAAAGCCATCTGCTCGGTGTTTTCACCGAGCAGCCTGACATTTGCATGCTCTTTTTCCTGGCTGGAAGTATCTACCTGAAATCAGCTCCCCGCCTGCTTTGAATCCATGTTTGGAAATAGCATTTAAACAGTCTTATCCATTCCGCTTTAATATGAATCCCTGTTCAATACATACAAATCATTTAAGCTTAAAGCTAAATGATCGTAATAGCCCCGTTCCTGATTTTTACGAAGTGGGATAGAGCTGGGTCCGTCTTTGGTACGGCCAGGCCAGTCTTTCTTGTCACCATCGGCGACGAACCCATGCACTCACAATGAACTGTGCCTCGCTTCCTCATGTGCGGCCTCAAGAGATAAAATTAGATCCGAGGAGAATGACCTCTGAGAGCAGCTGGCCAACCCAGCTACTTGCTCGGAAACATCTCTAAGAAGCTGCAGTTTGTACTTCGGCTGTGATACGTTCTGCTACATTGAGATAAATAATCAATTAAAAGAAGACAGAGGAATATATATTGAAAACAGCTCAGTTCTGTGGCTTGTGCAGCTGCTTCTGCAGGACAGACGTGTCGAGAGCATGGCTCCTTGAAGGCGCCGGCAGTGTGTCCTCTCCAGAAAAAACACCCAGTCGAGTGCAGCTCCTGCTTGGCTTCCAGGGCTTTGCTGCTTTTCCTGACATGCCAGGACCACAGAAGAGTCCTTGCATTGTTGGTCAAGCTTCTTGGGTGTGGGGTTCGGCACTCTGCCGTGCAGGGACTGCTCGCTGCAGGGCTCTGCCTGTGCAGGAAGGAAAATACAGGCAGTAAGATTGGGAACAGCACAAAGAAACCTGCTTGTCCCTGGTAAGGACCTCGGTGGGTGTCCCAGAGGCTCTCAGCTACGCCTGCTGCGTGCAGACACGTGGTGTGGTGTTCCCTGCGCTCAGTTACTGTGCCGGGTTTGGAACAGGGCAGCCGAGCTGACAGAGCACTGCCCCGAGCTCCCGACACTGTTTTATTTTTATTTTTATTTTTCTACAGAGAAAAAAGAAATATCTTCAAGGATATAACGTCTTCTGAACTTTGAGGTCACCTCCTTGTTATTAGCTCAGCAGGCATCGTCGTGGCAGGGAGAGCAGGGCAGGGTATGTGCCAGTCAGGGGCTCTGTAGGCTCTGTGCTAAGCAGGCTGAAGCAAGGAAAAATGGATCAAAAAAGATTCTTTATTCCTCCTGTCCAGTTTTGTTAACAGTTGAGAAAAAAAGACTTTAAAAAATTAATGTTAACTTGCTGATCTCACAACATGACTTTTAAGTCTTACAACATTCGGATGTACCTTTAAGGCCCGTGGTGATGAAGGACACGATTGGATAAGAATTTGAGCTTCAATATTTTAATTTTGTATGTGTAAATAAGTTCCATGTAAAATAGCCCCTGAAATCAAGGTTGAAAAATGCCCAAAGCATGTCCTAAAACTTCACAAATACTAAACTAGCCTTGCTTCGTTTCTGCTGATTTTTTGGTTGGTTCTTTTTCTGTCGTTGTTGGTTTTTTTTGCTGTTTGTTTGTTTTTGGAGATAACCCTGCTGGTAAAACGTTTGTCTCTAAATAGGCAAACCCCTGTGCTGGCAGCACCTTGCACTTAGCTTGGCACAAGTGCAAATCCGGGACAAGTCAAGCTTTCAGGTACTGATGGACGCTGTCAGAGGGGCGTCTGTGGCAGGTAGGACTGGTCATCAGAGGCACGGCGAGGCCAAGGGAGACCGAGAGGGAAAGCAGGTGTGGATTGTGTGCACGGCGTGGATGTTCCTGGAAGAGTCCGTGTGTACAGCACACGTCCAACCTGCAAACTTGTAGGATGCAGGTATTCAAGGTAAAAAAGACAGAGTAACTTAGTTGTCTGAAAGGCAGCGTCAGGCGAGGCCTCCTGCCAGCCTACAGGCGTGCCTAATGCCACAACGAGCTGTCAGGGAAATGTGATTCTGATCTTTGGGCAGAAGCAAGGAGAAACAGAATTAGTTGGAATATAATTTGTCAGGCTGGCAGATCTGGGGCATCTGAGCATGCCTGGGGTCAGCACAAAGCACAGGCAGCGTTCGGCTGGCTGAGCTGATGCTGTTGCTCCAGACGCAGCTGTGGGAGGCAGAGGGTTTCCTGGCAAGGGATAAAAGTGGTGGGCTTCACCGCTTACACTCACTGGGGTGCAAACGAGGCAAGGGATGGCGAATGCTGGCCTGTGGTGTTCTGTCGATTCCTCCAGCTGTAAGACGATGGCAAAGACTGAGCCCCATCCAAGATATCTCGGGGGGACAGAATTTATCTCATAGGTTCCAGGCTGGATCAATGCATGATTTCTTCTGGCTAGTCGTTTTTTCTATAAATCCTTGTCTTAATTTCTCCTGTGTGGAAAAGCGAGAGGGAAGTCTTGCTTGTTAATGAAGCCCGTGGAGTACATTACTTCCATAGAATCAAAGAATCGTAGGATCATAGAATTCTGGAATGGTTTGGGTTGGAGAGAACCCTAAAGATCAACTAAATTTAACCCCCCTGCCATGGGCAGGGACACCTCCCACCAGGTCAGGTTGCCTAAAGCCCCATCCAGCCTGGCTTTGGGCACTACCAGTGATGGGGCACCCACAACTTTTCTGGGCAACCTGCTGCAGTGCCTGACCACCCTCTGAGTAAAGAATTCCTCCTTATACCTAACCTAAATTTCCCCCTCTTTTAGTTTAAAGCCATTACTCCTGGTCCTATCGCTAGGACAAGGTTTTCCCCAGGTTTCACAGGCAAGGCTCAGGTAGTTTCCTCTACCCTGCAGTGGAAACGTTTGCAGAGGCCGGAGATGAGTTTTGCTGCTGTCAGGGCTTGGTGCCAGCCACCAGGCAGCGACGCACGAGGTCCGGCGTGCGGTGCAGGGAGCGGCGGCTCTGCTGCCATGGTGGCACGGCCGCTCCCACCGTGGCCGCTGTTGTCCAGGAGATTTTTATTTTTATTATTATTTTTATTTCTATTTTTTTAAATTATTTTTTAAAATTTTATCTACTGGCTGCAGTTCTAAAATTAGCTTTATGCGCCTTGGCTTTGTGTGCTTTCCATGGTCATCCGGACGAGGAAACCACGCTACAGTCCACGTAATAGTAATAATAAGAGCAAAATACATGCCGTGGTGACTCACGCCTGTTTATGTTTGTTTTTCCTCTGGAAGATGAGCTTCCAGGCTCCAGAGTGCAAACCAGACAGTGGCTACTGACTTGTACAGGGGTTTTCTTCCCGGAGGTGCCAAAACCGAGTTTGCTAAAAGCAAGCCAGACGTAAGGCTGCAGAAACATGTCCCAGCCTGGCTTTGCTTCATTTCATATGCAACGCTGGGTGCCAGTGCAGGGGGGATGGTAAGGAGAGCAATACACAAACTCATCTTTGATTTTAGACTAGAATAATGTGGGAATGTGGTTGACAACAGCTGTAGGAATCGTGCTTTGGTGACATGAGCAGAAAGAGTCTTCTGAAAGGAATTTTGATGCCTGCTCCCCTCAGTCCTGGTGTATGAAAAATGTAGATTTGTTCCATCACAGGAACTGGCTGGGATGAAGGAAGGTCATGAGAACGGCACGGACCTGGGAGTGCTGCTGGCTGACCGCAAGGAGATGAATGCCCTGGACACAGCCACTGAGAATCGTAACTAAGGGCTGACTTCCTAACAGCCGGTCTCAAATACCAAGCACTTGCTACTGGCATGGCAGAATTCAGATCTCTTAGTCAAAGAGCAAAATTGCCCCGTGGCCTTCGAGCTGCAGTGCACGTTTGGGGAGCGAAGATTATCTAAGCACAAAAGGAGAGACAACAGGTAAGTATAGGAGACAAAGGTAACGTTTTAAGGCATAGAAATGTGAAAAATCAATCAAATGAACAGTGGAGGCTGATCTTACTGGTTGAGTGGACTTGGGAATATATTTACATGTTAGATGGTAAGTGTGATTGGACATAAAAGCTGCTGAAAATAGAGTGGGATCTCTTTTTTTACGTAAGTGCCTATGAGGAGCTACACGGAGAAGAGCAATTTTGGATTGCAAAGCGATGGAAAGAGAATGGATGGATATAATCAGAGCACGACTGCATTGTTCACGGCTGCAGAGAGAGATTTTGCGGTAACTGAGGCTGGGTGTGTGACAGCCTGGGCGAGATTTATGTTTGACTGAGAGGAAAGCTGTTGCACTGGACATTTCACACAACCAAAATCAACAGGCTTTGGATGTAGCCTGGCTGTGCAGACCCAAGTAAATAGCCTGATTGAAGATTTTTCTGAATTTATTATGGTCAAGACACCGGTGATATCCACGGTTATCAAAGCTGACGGCAGGGCAGAGGGCCTGAGGGTGTGTTTCAGTTGCATTGGGCCTGGTTGTTGACTTCTTACCGATGAGGAGATGCAAGACGGGGACCGAGGCCTGAGTTATGACCAGATTTATGGCAGTGTCTGCATGTCTGTGATGCCTAAGGAGCTGGACTTCAGCAAAAGGCAGTCAGCACGGAATTCTAGACATGGAGAGCAAACTGCCACTGCCACACGTGCAGGCAGCACATCCTTCCCGAGGGAGGTGGTAAGATCTTGAAATCTGCTGATGTAAGGTCTCTGCATCAGTGGGTCCTTACACCAAAGGCACAAATTAAACTCTGCTCTAGCAGAAGCCATTTTTGACCTTCTGCGTGGTCACCTTTGTTTTCTTTAACCTGAGGAAGTTCAAATGAGGACTCGGGCCCATCCATGCTCCAGTGTGCCTACAGATTCATCCTGCACAGAGGCTGGCTGTACTGGCTGATGCGCTAGATGTGAACAATTCGATAATGTGGGAGAGTCAGCTCCAGGATTCAGTGACACAGTAAGGTGCAAAGGACATGCTGTTGCTAGACTTCTCGTCAACCATCGCCCCCAGGTCCTTCTCCTCAAGGCTGGAAGATCTTTATGACAGCAGGCTGACTTGTAGCAGACATTGGACCAGACTGCCCCACACTTAAAGATGTTGTCAAAGATGAGGCAACGTGGTGGTGAGACTGGAGTTAACTTGTTCATTAACCTGTGCATGGAATCAGACCTCTTTGTCAGGGCAGAGAAAGCCCTAAACAATTTAGCTCTCAGTTTTTGAGAGACATCTGGTACCTGAACCTCACTCGTCTGTTTTAATTGCCGGATGCTTTGCAGCTGCTGTGTGCACTGACAAGGGTAACCTCTGCTTCTTGCAGGCAGCTGCCAGCCACTGAACTGTGCAAAGAGTATAGTGGTCATAAGGTAAAACCTCTCACATAAAGATTTTAAAATTCAGTTTACATACCTGCGGGTACGTGCTCAACCGTCCTCTTAAAAACTTCAGGTTTTGTGTAAATTTTTGCAGGAAATATTTTTGCTCCTGCTCTGTCCTTTCCTGCACACAGGTGCTGTTAGGGTTGCTGGCTGCCGCTGCTGTCATTTGTCAGTCAAAGAGACAGTGATTAATAAATTCAGGGTTGCCTGACTTCCAGTTTGGAAATGAAAAGTCCTTCGTCCGGTAAGTTAAGATTCAGAACTCCAGGCTTTATATAAACACTGAGCGAAATAACATGATGGATCACATCCTGAAACTGAAACAATTGATGGATGGTTACATTACTACACAAAGACATATGTCCTTAGCTCACTGGATGAAAGACCTATTTTTATTTTACCCCAAATGTAAGCTTTTTCTTCTTTAAGCCCCTGGAAGCTATTATTAAATAGGTGAGAGTGAAGAACAGACAGCAGCACTCTGAAAGATGCTGCACTGGCACGGTCCACTTCCTATCCGCCTCCGGGCCGTTGCACAGTTACAGATAACACTGAGCCATGAGAGATGACAAAGGCAGCTCACCCGGTTCATGGGGACACGAGGAGCCCAGATAAAAAGGACAGACGGTTGGGTATGAGCTGACAGTGCGATCTCGTCACCGATCAGACAAGGGGCATGCTGCCCATGGTAGGAGGATCATCAGCAGCAGACAAACGACTGATCTCCCTAAGCGTGGCACATCTGTTGGGACATCACGGGGAATAAAGTTTAAATTTGGTGTCCCCAGAGTTCAAGAGGAACGTGGAGAAACTGTAAAGAGCCATCACAGAGCTGGTGAGATGTTGCAGGCCCTGGGGGAGATGGCCCATGAGGAGAGGCTGGGGCAGCCTGGCTGGGGACAAGGGGCACGTGGCAGCAGCCTACACATTCATATGAAACATGGTTCACAGAACATCAAGTTCAAGTATCAAGAATATCAAGTTCAAATTCGTGTGAACATAGTTCATAGGATATCCTGAGTTGGAAGGGACCCACAAGGATCATCAAGTCCAAGCCCTGGGTCCTCAGAGGACCACCCAAAAATCAGACCATGTGTCTGAGAGTGTTGCCCAAACGCTTCTTGAGGGGGTGTAAAGGGACGGGGTGAAACTGTTTGTGGTTTTGGGAGGTGTGGAACAGGCAGCGGCTGGACTGTTTGGAGGTTCAGGCTGGACATCATGAAAACCTCTCCAGAAGGTGCAGCTGGGAATTTGTAACTCACTACATAAACCCCGAGGGCCGCTCTGACTTCCCAGGTTGGCACATAAACCATATTGCATTTCAGAAAAAGGAGCGGGCTGTAACTCTTGCAGTCAGTTTTAGATTCATTTTAGAGGTGGAAAGGTCCGGTTTGGCTTGGCCCTCTCACAGCTTCTCTAAGTGGATTTTCTTCAAGGAGTTCGAAATGTAAACTCGCTCATTTCCCTCGAGGCTCGTTGTAGGACCACTTGTGCCTTCACATTTGTGCCCGCTGCTGTGTTTTGGCTTCGTTACACAACTGCTGCATACATGCTTGTGGTTCACTGGGCGTGAAGGTGCGCAGGCACCGTCAGGGACACGGGCCTTGACTTTTGTCTCTGGCTCAACATTCGCTATAACAGTGTCTTTCCCACACAGACACACATGGCAGCTTCCCACCTTCCCTCCCCACAGGGACAGGGACACACGAGGCTGCACGCTGGGCGAAGCCGCTCGTTTCCCTGTGAGGCCCCGGCACTGACAGGGCAGCCATTTTGAGGTGCTGTGCAGATGGGTGTCCTGGGCTGGAGTGTGACAAGGGCTGGCTTTCAAACAGTGTGATTATATAATTATATAAAGATTTATACAAAGATTTTTCATCCAGTCACAGGGATTCCCTTTAAAATGGAAATGAACTCGGAAATCCGGGTGTGTTGGGAATGCCATGAGGGCAGAAATGCTTCATGTGGGTTGAGAGAAGATGGTGGTGGGTTGCTGTGCCAGAGGAGGGTGCGGGATGGGGGCACTACAAGCACATGGAGCCCGAAGGGAATGGACAAGGGCCATGAGAGCCTGCAGGAGGGCACGGGTGATGGTGGCAGCGAGGAAAGGGCAGCCAGGAGGTCCTGGGATGGTGGCGGCCACCCCGGGTGGAGGGAGGTGGGCTGCAGGCACAGGGGCAGCTCTGAGGGGACTGCTGGTGCCGGGGAGAGAACCTGGGTGGTGGGGACACGGCGGCTGTGGCTCCTCATGCTGGGGACCTTGGCCATGGGGACATGGGCTGTGGTGGCTGCTGGGGATGGGGATGGGGAAGGTCAGTGCTTGGGTGGGACTGGGGGGCAGCGGGGCTGCGGGGGGCAGAGTTGGCATGGTGAGGGGGCTGTAGGGACATGGTGTTGGTGGCTGTGGGACATGGTGCTGGTGGCTGTAGGGACCTGGTGGTGGTGGTGGGGACATGGTGGTGGTGGTGGCTGTAGGGACATGATGGTGGTGGGGGGACATGGTGGCCAAGGTGGGGCAGGGGGAGTAGGCTGATGGTGGCAGTGGGGGAGGGGAGGTGGTGGCACTTGGTGGTGGGGGGAGGGGAGCTGGGGGGGTCAATGGTGTGGGTGGAGGGGAGCTGGAGGGGTTAATGATGGCAGCGGGGGAGGGGAGCTGGGGGGGGTCAGTGGTGGTGGGGGAGGGGAGTTGGTGGCACTTGGTGGCAGTGGGGGAGGGGAGCTGATGACAGTTGGTGGCAGTGGAGGGGGAGGGGAGCCGGAAGCCGTTGGTGGCGGTGGGGGAGGGGAGCCGGGGGGGGGCCGTGGGTGGCAGTAGGTGGCAGTGGGGGGGAGGGGGGGAGGGTGGCGGTTGGTGGCAGTGGGGGAGGGGCGGGCGGGGCGGGCCGGGGGGGCGGCTGGGGCCGTGGCCCTTGGCGGGTGGCGGGGCGGGGCGGGCAACGCGCAGGCGCAGGGCGAGGCTCCGCCCCTCCACAAGCCCCACCCCTATCCACAGAAGCCACGCCTCCGGAAAGCCACGCCCTCCGGAAAACCAACGCCCATACAGAAGCCCCGCCCCTCCATCTCCTAAGGCTCGCCCCATAAGCCCCTCCCCCTTACCCAGAAGCCCCGCCCCCTTTCATTAGCTCCACTCAGGACCCCGCCCCCTACCGAAGCCCCTCCCCTAGAAACCCCGCCCCCAAAACCCCCGCCCCTCACAGCCCCCGCCCCACCGAACCCCGCCCCTCTCCGAGCCCCTCCCCCTCCCCACACCCCGCCCCTTCCCCAAGCCCCGCCCCCGCCGCGCGGCCGCGCAGGAGGAGGCGGAGCCCCGCGGCGGGTCACATGACCGCGGCCCCTCGGAGCCGGGCCCGACATGGCAGCGGCGGCGGGCGCAGGGGCCGGCAGCGCTCAGCTCTAGGGCGGCCGCCGCGCCCCGCCGGGCGGCACCGGCACCCGCACCCTCCGCAGCCTCCCCCCGCAGCCCGCCCGCAGCCCGCCGCCGCGTCCGACATGAGGGAGAAGGGCCGCCGCAAGAAGGGCAGGACCTGGGCCGAGGCCGCCCGCACGGTACGGGGGGGGGGCGGCGGGGCCGGGCCGCGGGGCGGGGGCTGGGGGGGGGTACGGGGAGGGGGCCGGGGCCTGTGCGGGGGGGGTTTGGGGTTAAAGCTGGCGCGTCCCGGCGGAGGTGGGTGTTAGAACAGGGCCGGAGGAGGCTGGCGGGGAGGTAAATGGGGATAGGCACCTGCGGGGGGGGCCTGTGAGCACAAAATCTGCGTAAATGGTAATTTGTTTGGGCTCCTGCGTGCCGTCCGGGGCCTTGTGCGTGCAGTTCGCGGGGCACCGACATCGGTGCTCCTCGGTGAAGAGGTGTGGGGCAGGTCGCTATGTTAAGAGTGCGAGACGTGGCCCACAGGTGGGCACCAGCTTCTCTTTCCTGTTTTTTTGTGTATATCTGCATATAGGTCTTTAACAGGTCATAACATATCTGGTTTTATTTTTTGCAAAGAATGGCAGAATCGCCGATGCGCGGAGCAAATGCAGGCGTGAAACTTTTAATTCTCTCTTCTACAACTTGTTGGATGTAACCAAATCTCTTTCAGCCTGCGTGGATTGCTGCTCGTGCTCCATCCACTGCTCTGCTCCACTTAAAGGCTGAAGCACGTGCTTAGCAAAGCCGTGCTGAAGGCTGTCGAACTGGCGGTGATGGGTTACCTTGTGTCGTGTGTCTGCTTTCATGGCAGAGGGAGCCAGAAGTAGGAAAAGCTGAGCAAATGCTTGCCGAAACCTCCCTTTTGGCAAATATTTCTATTCGTGCCTTCAGCAGGAATGTTAAAATATTGGGGTCAGGCTCCACTGTCAGCCTTTAAAAAGTTTTCCCCGTGTTTTCAGCTTGGAATAACAACTTCTGGGTCCTGCCCTCGCCCGTGTAGTCCCGTTGGCTTTTCAGCTGCCAGCGGCTGAAGTCAGCAGGGTGAGATGCGCAGCAGCAGCTCGCAGGTATCCCATTCCTCCGCTCCTGGAGGGTAGCGGGAGGCTTTCCTCAGACAGGAGAAACTTGCTGTTGTTGTCTTGTGCCTCCGTGCTTGTTTAAGGCGGGAGCTCTCCTGCAGCTCCAGCTCTCCCCTCGTGGTGTGTGGAAGGAGCCCTGATGGTCTCAGTGTGGCAGCTGCCGGGGCAGGGCTGGGGGCCGTGGGGCCTGGTGGCAGCTGTCCCGGCGAGCTGCGCCGCCGTGCTCGCTGGGTTTACTGAGCGCTGCTGCTCCTCTGGGGCCGGTCCCTCCTCTCTCTTGCATCACCGCGGGTGCGTGTAGCTCGGGGAGCTCTAAACCAGCCGGAAAGCGCTGCTGGTGTGCTGCTGGCGTGGCCTCGAGCCAGCCCGGGCTCCCCAGGAGCTACCTGCAGGCAGGAGTCTGCAGGGGAGGGGACGGCTGCATGGCGAGGGGGGTGCCGAACTTCCTAAATCTGTCCCAATATTTCAGGGTTAGCTGGAAATACGGTGGTAGGTGACAGAAGCGTGGCCTTAGTTTGGTTGGAAGGCAGAGGGCGGGCAGCAGGTATGTGTGTGGATAGGATTGATTCGGTGGGGCACAAACCGTCCCATTTCTATGGCTGGGCCAATGAATTGGAGCAGAACTGCAGCGCGAGGTAAGGGAAGCGTGCCCCGTGAGGGCAGCGCGCTCGGGGAGGAAGTCACTGTTGATAAACAACCTCCTCCTTATTTCCTGGCTCATTCAGTCAACGTGCAGCTGCAGTTGACTGTTAGCTTGTGACTTCTCTTGGGACAGCGTCCCTGCAGTTCGAGGCGCTTGGTTCAGGTTAGCAGCAGGTGCCGTGCAGTGCCCGGGCTTCAGGTAAATGCCGTGGATGTCTCCAGCCTGGAGCGTGCTCTGCAGGTACGGCCCGGTGGCAAACGGAGCTGCAAGGACACCCCCGTGGGACGGTGTGTGCCTCGAGAAACGGGCTGGCCACCAAACGGAGCCGTTCCCTACAGCCAGCTGCTACTGAGCTGCTCGTCCTGCTGGAGGCTGAAGGCAGGGCAGCCGTGCTAGCAAACCAAGCGGCCCTGGGGCTGCTCTTCTGGCCCTGGGGCTGCCCCTCAGAACCTGTGTGTGTGTCCGTAGGGTTGCACCTCGGTCCTTCAGAGCCGGGTGGCCATTTGGGAACGTTCTTGAACTGCTCTGGAAGTCGGGGCCTGGGCTCAGCTTGTAGTCTCGCAGACAGATCTGAGCCGGGAGCCTCGCTGCTAACCTGGTGGTGCGGGGTACAGCTGGGCTTAAATGTGCGGCGGCAGCTGTGGGGCTCTCGTGGGCTTCCAACAGCCGTGACTGGGGCTGCTTGAGCAGGTGCAGACAGGTGAGAGCAGATCTGCAGGAGCTTTACTTCACCCTCCTTCGGATGTTACCGCGCCGAAGCGACGTTTGCTGTGGTTGTGGTTGAAGGGGCCGCCTTCAGGAGCGCAGGCAGGGTGTGAGGTGGGCAGCTCAGAGCTGCCCGGTGCCACTCGTTGCCGTTCCTCTTGCCTAGGTGTTGTGAGGTTCCTGCTCCACGGCTCGCTGCGAGACCCCAGGGCAGCGGGGAGCTCCGTGCATCCTCCTCGGGCTGCGGCGCGCGGTCAGCGAGGGCGCGCTGGGGGCCTGCCCAAACCCAGGCAAGCAATCCTGCAGCTGGCCGGGAGCCACCAGCGGGCCGTCTCCGCGCTTTGTTTGCGCAGAGGAAGGCGTCACGTGCCGAACTTGAAGAAATTCGGTGTTTGTTTTTCATGGGAAGTCCCCGTGTGTGTGTGTGTGACCTGACCAAACAGCCGCGGAGCTCGGGGCAGCAGGAGCTGTGGAAGGAGCGCGGTGCCCGAGGCTGTCTCCTGTAAATGCTCCTGCCCCGCTCGTCGGGCGGCCATCTGGGGATGCAAAATGCCCTGTTTCATGCTACCTGTTGGGAGCTTGAGCTGCCGCAGCTGTGTTTTTTCCTGCCTGATGGCTTCCTACAGCATCAAACTGCCCAGGGAGCTGGGGAAACAAACGGCGTGTCCTCACAGCGGGCCTCGGGGAGACCGGCCGCGTGAAGGCGCGGTGCTGTGGGCAGTGCTGGAGACAGGAGTGCCAGGAGGCTCTGAGCAGCAGGAGCTGGGCCCTGTCTGCAAGCCTGTTGGCTCCCTTGTGTGGGCAAACTTGAAAACCCACGGTGGTTCAAAGAGTACAGAAATGTGCAGGAGTTGAGAGGAGTCTGAGCGCTCAGGCCTCCGAAGGACTGGTGAAATGAAGAATTAATTAGGGAGGAAAATGAGGAGGAGGGCTGGGAGCCCAGCAGGCCCTTCCTGTGGAACCGCAGAGCCGGCTTTTCACTTCCAGCCAGGTATTTAAAGGGGTGGCTCTGCAGAAAGTTAAATGATTAATCAGAGCTCGTGAGGTGAGCAGATAGCCGCGGCTGGCGAGGTTTGCCTGGTCTGTTTGGGGTGGAGCTGTGTGTGGTGCAGCACATGGGGTTTGATTCCCTGAGTAACGTCACCTTGCCTGCTGGTTCTAGACCGACGTCCAGGTGCGAGACCTGCCTCACCGGGGCTGGGAAGCCGTGGCTTCGGCTGCTCTGTTCCACAAAAACCCCGTGGGACGGGTGCACTGTGGCTGGTGGCTGCCAGCCCCGTGACAGTGACATCCCCTGGCCAGGGAAGTGCCTCAGCAGGGCTGCTGCAGGGGGCTGAGGCCGTGCCGACTGCCGGGTGTTGGTGCAGAGCTGCGGCTTCGTTCAGTGCTTGGTAACACGCCTCCCCTGTGCGCCGTGGCACTTGGAGGTATTCTTCCTGCATCCTGAGAGGTTTTTTAAGACCTTTCTGTGAAGTCAGCCCTTGCTCTGTGAGTAAGAGCTCTTCTTTGGTCCAGTTTACACATGAAGGAGCTTCATGGTGAGGGTGACGGAGCGCTGGGACAGGCTGCCCGGGGAGGTTGTGGAGTCTCCTTCTCTGCAGATACCCAAGGCCCGTCTGGACGCCGACCTGGGCAGCCTGCTCTAGGGAACTGCTTTGGCAGGGGTTGGTCCCGATGGTCTCCTGGGATCCCTCCCAGCCCCTACAGTTCTGGGATTCTGTAGGGCCTCCATCTGCACGTACTCTCCGGGTGCTGGGGCTTGCAGTGCTCCGAAAGCTGCTCTCAGCTCCCTGTGGGAATCGGTGGAAAGCCAAGATTTGGCAAACGGAGCCTTGAAGTTGGATCTGGTGTGGTGATGGTCGAGGTGGAAGAGGAATCCGCTGCGCTAGGGAAGCAGAAGACTATGGACTCGTTCCAATCAGTCATCCAATTAGCCGCCGGCCATTTTAAGGCTAATTCCCCGTGACGGCGTGTAGCCCTGCTGGGAGCACTGACCTCTGGGGCTGCTACGGGGCTGGGCACGTGTGGCTGGGCTCAGCGAGCTTCCTCGCCGGTTTGCAGCCGATGGATGGAGGTGACTGTGCAACGCCGAGCGCTTAAACTCCTATTATCAATAGCACAGCTCCTCAACGACACCCGGCAGGGCTGGATCTGGCCCCGAGGGCGGTGCAGCCCGTGTTCCCAAAGCACCCTAATGTGGTGGAGCCCCGGGGTCCCCCCGGGCAGCAGGGTGGTGGCAGGGATGTGAGTGCCCGGCTCGGGGTGTGGGAGGAGGAAGCGGTGCCCGAAGCTCCGGGGAAATCCCCGCTGGTCGCAGCCGGGGCAGGCGCCTGCCTGCTCTGCCCTCCGTAGGCAGCTGCAGCTCTGCCTTGCGTGCTCTGTACCAGGTAGGTTCAGGTAATGCTGTGGGGGGACCTCAGAGCTTGTCCCGAGAGAAACCGAGAAGAGGATTGAACCTGGGATGAAGCCCTGCGCGCTTGCTTTGTGCTGACACAAGTCTTCTTGCTGGCTTCAAGAAGTGTTTTCTGAACCCTTTGCTAGCGAGATTTGCTGAGCCTCTTGGAATGTGACTGCATCCAGTTAGTTGTCTCTGCTGTACCCAGACAAAAAGGTACCTTTTTAATGGTCCTAGGGTAAAGGAACACGAGGGATGCTTCAGGATCTCGAGCACGTTTTCTTCATTTGTATTATTTAAAGCCATAAATGCAGTTGAGATACTAATTCTAACGTGGAGCCAGCATATAATTTCGCTTGGTCTCTCTCCTTTAACTTCATTCTGGCTTAAAGATCTGCAGGCTTCCTTCAGCAAGCTCCTGTCTGAAGCTGCAAGAGAACCAGAAGGGCTTCTCTGCAAAAAGTGGTCTCATCGGATGGGAGTGTTGGCGTGCGAGGGTGTCGCGTGCATCTCGTGTGTGAGGCTCCTCCAGGTGGGGCTGCTTGAGAACAAAAGCCAAGTTTGTTGCCAGATGTGGCCTGCTGCACCTGCAGCAGGAGGGACTCGCCCTCGGGTAGCACCCAGCGTTTGGCCACGTGCTGACAAAATTTGGAGAATCATCTTTTGGTAAAACGTAGCTGGGACCTGGGCATCACCAAGCTTTTTCTACAAAAAGCAGGAAATTCGGATTCTTTGTGTTTAGACGCACTCAGAAGCGAGCGGTGCTCTTCTGGCTTCCTCCTGGGGTGGAGGGAGGTGGCTGCGCGCTGTCCTCGTCAGCGCCGGCACTGCGGTGTGCCTGCGGCGGGTGGCTGGCACTGCCCAAATGTGCTGGCGTGGAAGATCATTTTGAGGCTTTTTGCTTCAATTCAGCACCTGTATCCGTTGCCTGCCGTGCACATTAAAGCATAACAGGTGCGTAAAGTGAAGCGGGTGCTTGGTCTGTCTCTGCTGTGACTGTCGGGTTCGTTGTGGATGTGGTTGGTTGGGGCTGCCTGGAGTAAATGCAGAGAGCCAGGACACGGCGTCTGATTTCCTTGTCTCCCTTAAACACCGCTGCTGTGGGATCTACTCGGAGCCTGATCCGAATTCAGCCTCAATGGGGCGTACTGAAAACACTGCCCCTGTTATTGATAGGCCTCAAATGAAACGTGAGGGATGAGATAACGAGCTACGCCGGCTGTGTTCTGCTGATCCTCCGAAAGGCTCTGCGCTGCACGGGAGCACTGCAGGGACCGCTGCTGCGCGTGGAGCTGAGCGGAGAAGGAAACTTGGAGGGCAGCCACGTGAGCTTGTGGCTCCACAGCTGTGGCAGGAAGATTATGTGAGCTCTCCTAGAGGAGGAGGAAGAAGGGAACCCTCCAGTGATGAGAATTGACTGTGCCAGGGCAGAAGTCAAGGGGCGTCAAATGCCACCCACCAGCTCCGCGTTCAGAGCGCGGGAGGAGATGCGAGCTGTGGAACTCGCCTTTGCAGGGCGTTGAGGGTGCTGGAGGCTTGCACGGGCTTGTGGCACTCACAGGTTGGTAAACACCTGGAAATCCCCTCCTGCTCTGGAGGTCCCTAGCTGCGAGCAGAGCTGGAGAGCAGCCTCTGGGTGGTGGGATGCGTTGGGCAGAAGGGTGACTGAGACCTGCTGCGACCCGGTGTTCATGGAGCAGCGGGAGGTGTTCAGCTCAACTGCTTCTCGCTTCCCTGGTGCGCTGCAGGAACCACCCAACGCGACTGCAAGTTGATTCGTTATCCCCTTCCCCAGGCTGTGGGGCACGGGGGAGCTGATGAGTGAAGAGGGCAAACGCCACGTTCACCTCTGGACAGCACGAGGAGGACCCGGGGAAGTAAGGCTGGTCAGCTTCATCCCAGAGCAAACACAGCGGCGTCCTCGCTGTAGGGCCAATGCTCCTGGAGGCTGGTTTGATGCATGTGGAGGTGAAGGGAGGCAGGGAACGGCCAGCTTGGACGTACCAGAGGCAGGCTGTTGCTGATGGGATGTCTCTGGGGAAGGACGGAGCGCTGGGTGTTCCTCACCTTGCCTGTAACGAGGATTTTGGTGTGATTTCTCCACGTTCCCCCCCATAGTATGGTTGTAACCGAGCTGGTGAGACGCAGGCAGGCAACGAGGTCAGTGCAAAACTGGCTGGAGAGCCAGGCACAAGGGTCAGGCATGAAATTAGGGGTTTAGACTGTTCTCGTGCAGAAGTACTCAGGTCCTACGTGGTAGCCACAGTGCGATGTGGTCAAATGCTCGTCCTGATGGGGTGCTGCCAGCCATAAGCCAGCTGTTCAGGAGCTCGGTGTTGTGTCGGTACTGAAATGCAATGTTTGGCTCTCCCAGAGACACGTGTGATAGGTGTGCGTGATAAAGCTCCTTCCTGAAGCTCCTTATCCTTCTCAGATCAGTGTGAAGTTCTTGTTTGCCTGATTAAAGCTGGGCGTATACCGATCAACGCTGCAGCCTCAGAAAACTTGGATGAAACTTGCCAGCCAGCTGGGTTACATGCTTACCTGGCGTCTGTTGTGTTCAAAGCCCAGAGACTGCTTTCTTTTACGCTGAAGTGTATCAAAGTTGAGTTGCAGGAAGATTAAGATCTCTCTGCCAGCTCTCAGGTAGGTTCAGTGAGCTTTTATCTTCAGATAAGGTTAACAGAAAGAACCTGAGTGTGAGAGCCCGATCAGACCAGGGCAGCGGCTCTACCTGCCTCCTGCTTGTAGTGCTCTGAAGCAAGCCCAGCCTCTGCCTTGCCTGTGGGCAACATGTAATTGTGTGTAGCTCTGCAGTAGGTCCGCGTAAAAACATCCGAAGGGATCCTTGCTCAAAGCCCTCTGGTTCGCTTTGGGAGGAACTGCGGCGAGTAGCCGTGGCTTCCAGGCAGGAAGTCCTGCGGACGTCACCTCATGGATGCAGCTCCTGTGGGGTAGGAGCTGAACTTCCAGATGAAAACTTCATTGTCAGGAGCACAAAATAACTCGGTGTCACTGCTCTGCTCCAGCTCCTTTCAGTGGCTTTGCACACATTAAACGCTGTCTTCGTGCACTAACTGCTGGCCCGCTAGAGTCTGAGCGCACCTACTCACCTTTTGTTGTGTTCTGAATAGAAATTTGATAAAGACTCACAGAATTGTGGAGGTTGGAAGGGACCCCTGGAGATCAAGTCCAGGTCCAACCCCCTGCTAACAGCAGGTTGAGCAGTAAAGCATCCCGACGGGTCTTAAATGTCTCCAGAGAAGGAGGAGACTCCCCGACCTTTGGGCAGCCTGTCCCAGCGCTCGGTGCCCCTCGCTGTAAAGAAGCTCTTACCCATCTCTGTGTGGAACGTCCTGTGCTCCAGTTTTTGGCCGTTGCCCCTTGTCCTGTCGCTGCACGCACTGAAAAGAGCCTGACCCCATCCATTTGCCTCCCGCGCTTTGGATATTTATGAACATTTATCAGATCTTCTGTCTTCTCTTCCCTGGGCTGAACAGACCCAGGTCTCTCAGCCTTTCCTCGTATGGAGATGCTCCAGGCCCTTAATCAGCTCTGAGGCCCTCCCCTGGACTCCACGGAGTTGTCTTTGACCATCTTTTTTGAACTGGGGAGCCTGGGACTGGGCACAGTGTTCCAGATGTGGCCTCACCAGGGCAGAACAGCTGGGCAGGGTCACCTCCCTTGACCTGTTGGCCATGTTCTTTCCAACACACCCCAGGATCCCGTTGGCCTTCTTGGCCACCAGGGCACACTGCTGGCTCACGGCCAACCCGTGGTCCACCAGGACCCCCAGGTCTCCTGGTGTCAGCAACCTCGCTGAGGGTGGCCTCTACCCCTCCGTCCAGGTTGTTGATGAGTTGACCAAGGCCAGACCCGGTACGGCCCCTGGGGGGACACCAGTAGCTCCAGGCCTCTACTGCACTCAGCACTGCTGCTCACAGCCCGCAGAGCTCTGCCCACCAGGCAGTCGGTTCTCAAACCACCTCGCTGTCCGCCCATCTGTCCCACACGATGTAAGCTCCTCCTGAAGGATGTGGGAGACGGTGCCGAAGCCTTGCTGAAGCCGAGGTATGCAGCACCCACTGCTCTCCCCTCATCTCTCCAGCCGGTGATGACAACCCAGAAGGCCACCAGGTTGGTCGGCCGTGACTTCCCCTGGTGAATCCATGCTGACTACTCCTCATCACCTTCTTCTCTTCCACTTGCTGGCAGACGGCATCCAGAAGAAGCTGTTCCATCACCTTTGCAGGGGCAGAGGTGAGGCTGGCCCGTGGATTGCCATCCTGCTGCTTAAAAATTGCCCTGCTCTTTTTCAGAGTTAGGCGACCCAAGCTCTGCTAGGACAAGTTCTTCTCTCCCCTTCCACGTGGGGAAATACGAACTGGCTCTCAAACCTCTTAGATGCAGCAATAAACGTTACCTCGTATGGCTTACGGGTTTGCTGTTCAGAACCTTTTTCTGAGCCCCATCTGTCTGTCCCAACCCCTGAGACCAGCAAGGCCCGCTTGCTCCTTTTTCCCCTTTTTCTTTCCGGCACGTGATGCACAAACCGAGCACTGAGGGATCTGTGGCTGCTGAGAAGCTGCAGCAGGCCCGTGCTCCCGGCAGCTGTGGCTTTTGCAATGTGAAAAGACCTCAGCAAGTCAAAGGAAAGCGATACCCGCGTGGCACTGGCTGCGCTCTTCTGTTCCCACGTGGCAGGCAGTGGGCTCTTCGGCAGCAGCGTGCTGAGCCACGGCAGGCGCTTCTTGGCCTGGAGCTGTAACAAGAAGGGCTGGAGTTGGAGGTAGCCACGGATCTTTTAACGCTCAATACTTTGGGTAACTTCTGTGGAAGTAGTTTGCAGAGCAGGGAACAGGGCTGGGAGTGTCACTGTGTTGGGAGCCCGCGGGCTTCCCAGTCAGTTGTAGCCGAGTGCTTGGTGCAGGTACTCCGAGGCACCGCGGTCTGTGTAATGTCTGTTCCTGCTGCCAGAATTCAACCTGCAGCCACTTTGGGCATTTCTTTGCCCCTGTGAATCCCCCGAGGGGCTGCTGGGAGGAGTTCCCGTAGCCGTACTTCTCTCTTTAAAGCTTTTGCAGTACCGGTGTAGTTCTGCTTGCTCCGTACTGCCTTACGAAATGGCCGTGTACTCCCAGAAATTCTGAAACTGAGGCTTTGTCCTTGTGGACATGGCTCTCCTGGTGGCAGAGGGTCAGTGACAACTTAGGGTGTGCTCTGTGCCCATTCACACTGTGACTCTGTGCCCTCTCCCAAGCGTGCCTTCAGTACCTCAGCCACACCTGGTTTGGTTCCCTCCCGCTGCAGAGTGAATCCTGTTCCTGCTGTCAGGAGCGAGTCGGCGTTTGCTCCGTGGTGCTGGCATGACATCACTTACGTGGTCTTTCTGCAGGGAGCGTGCAGGAAAAGCCCGACTTCTGGTGCAGGTTGTGGCTGTCGCCAAACAGTCAGGTTTAGAGGTTTCAGCTCGGATTCGAGTCTCGCAAGCTGCTTATCTTGGTTTTGAGGTCGTGGTGTGAAGCATCACTTCAAAAGCCTGCTTCTCTTCCACGTAAGATCTTGAGAATCCTGGAGTGGTTTGGGTTTGAAGGGACCTTAAAGAGCGCCTTGCCTGCAGCCCGCTGGGTCCCCGTGCTCACCTCCCTGCAGCTGGTCCCAGCTCAGCCTGCAAGTCTCGGTTCTCAAAGCTGCTCCCAGGGCCGCTAACAAAATTCTCGTGGCAGAAGTGCAGTTGGGAAGGCAGTAACGAGTTTATCCTTAATCAGGAGGATTTCATTCTCGAGCTTGGGTACGTTTTCTTTCACTAAATAAATAAACATGTCTTAGAAAACCCCATGATTAAACACCTGCATCTTTATTTTGGGGCCTTCTTGCTTGCTTCAGGAGCTGTAGGTAATGAACCTGAAAGCCGGGTGGCGAGGCACCCGTACAACCCCCGTTTGTCAGCGTCTGCAGTCCTTGGGTGCCCCCAGAACACGCTCACCAAATGCCTTTTCCATCCTTGTCCTTAGCTGAGCGCCTGCCGGAGGGGGGCTCTTGGCTCTGTGCTGTGGACGTGGGAGCTCTGCGGCCAGCTGGTGTCCTCCTGACAGAGGTTTGGAGTTGTAGGTGAGCTCGTAGCTCCCTCAAGAAACTACTTTTATTTATGTGGTTCTCTGCAAACGTTACCCGTTCCTTAACCAAGCGGCCAACGTGCTTCAGATGCCTTTCATGTGGATGTTCCAGGCTGCTGAGGCTTCCTGTCTCTTTGACCTAGCTCTTGAGCTGCGCGCTGCTAAATGTTTTCCAGTCTTAAAAGGAAAGAATGAGTGTTAAGGCTTCCTCTTAGAGAGGGGAAGGAATGTGGAAAAACAATATCCTGCAGGAGAGCTGCCTTGGTTTGGGTCGCTTACCTGTATCTTCCGTGGTTATTTGAGTGTGGAGATCGGTGTGCACAGGCTGTCAGGGTCACGTCGCTGTCCTTGCGTCTCGGGGGGCAGCTGCAGAGGCCGTTCTGTTCTGTTGTATCTGTGCAGAAGTGAGAGGAGAGGTGTCCTGAGCACCTTCTGCTTTCTGTCCCCTCGAGGCGTTTCTGTGGCCTTACAGAGCTGAGATATTGGTGTCCTGCATGAAATCTGGTTGTTACTCCTTGCTTCCCCAGGACACGGCTTGCATCTGCTGTCTTGAGCTTCCTCTGCATCTGCCTCTGTGGCCGTTCCTTTCCTGCACAGCTGAAGGAGTATCACAGAGCCATGCAGCCCAGGTGACGCCTCAACATCCTCCGGTCTCGTGCTGATGCTGCACCCCAGCAGCAGTAGATCTGGAGAGGAAACATGGGGGGGTCCTGCGTGGTCTCCTGGGTCCACAGCAGCCACGGGGGAAGGTTAAGGCTGAGGGATCTGTCTTGAGCCAGCACGCAGCGTAGGGCTTCTGTGCTCCCTGTGGAGGGATGCGGCAGAATGGAAAGGAAGGGGGAGAGAATTCCTGATGGAACAGATCGCCTCGTTCAGCTTTGGGGGGGACTTGCAAAGCCTCCATCCGTAGCCCGTCGGGACGGGGAAGGAGCCCTGTCCTTGCTGCCAGGCTCCAGCAGTTTGCAGGTACCTGCTGCGCGCCCGCCTGGTCCCTGAGCTGCGTTTACACCTCCGGCCTGTTTCAGCGTGTGCTCACCAATTCCCACGTGTAGCGTTTGGGGGGAAGCATTCCTGGTTTGTGTACCAGAGGCCAAATGGATAAAGCAAATTGCGAAGCCTTGGTTGCTGTGTCTAAAACAACACACGTGCTTGAGCTCAGCGGCACGCAGCCGTGGTTTGGGGGAGCAGCTCGGGGGGGTGCTGGCAGCGTGAGCATCGTGCCAACGCCCAGCAGCGCTCCTACGGCCACAGGAGGCTTCTGCATCTTGAGGTCTGTCCAACTGGATTTGAATGAGGCTGCGAGGAGCTGTAGCAGTTTGTTCTGGGATGTTTCTGTTCGGAATGGCCAGGCACACAGCCTCATCATCAACTCCTCGTGTTCCCGTGGAGGCTTTCAGTGCTTGTTTGCCTCTCAGGTCAGTGGCAAGGAATTTCCCAAGGTCTCTTCTTCTGAGTGGTGTGAAAGCTAAGGTGGGGAAGAGAACGCTCTTTCCAGCAAGGATAGAAGAGCATAGAGACAGTCACTTTTACTACAGGAAAATGGTTGATAATCCTACCCTGGCTCTGGTTACTTGACGATGAATTGTAGAACTTCAGTACTGAGCTGCTTCTGGTCGTTAACAGCTTTAGTTAGGGCTAGGTGGAGTTCTGAGAAGGTGCTTGAAAAGAAGATTGTTCTCACTGTTGGCAATGAATGATCAGTGTTGCATGTTCTCATGCCTTCAGGTAAGCTGGGATACTTGAACCACCTTACGCATTGCTTGTGCAATGACCTTGGGGACTGAACGTGACTTTTCAGGTGGAGGCTCTGCAGATGCCTGCCCAGCAGCAGCAATCTGCCTCGTGTCAGCGATGCTGCTCAGAGGCTGCTGTCACCTCTTGTAGCAGAGGGTGCTGGCCAAGGACACCGTCCCAGGTGATCAGCGAAGGGCCTGCGATGGCTCCGCACAGCCCCCAGAGCAGGGTGGGAGTGGGGATGGGAAGGGGCTGTCTGCTCCCTGCGGGTCCTCGTGGTGTGTTCAGGGCGGGGGCTGCCCCGGGGAGGTGCAGGACCGCGTCTGCCTTGGTGCTGGCACCTCTCTGCTCTAGCAGGGCCATGTGCGTGTTTGAGGCTGCTTGGCAAACTGAGTCAGAAAACGGATGTGGTCCCTTAATAAGAAAAAAGGTATTTTTAGCTTGGATTAGGGCCCCAATCTTGTTTACTGCTTTGCCAGCGCATGTGTTCGTGCAGCCCGGAGGGAGGGAGACGTGGCCAAGGTGCAGGACTCCAGCATCAGGACCTTCAGCTCGCCGGAGCTGGTGCGAATAGCGCGCTCAGTCGCTTGAGACAAATGCAGTTTCTTGGCAGTAAGTTCAGTAAAAGAACTCGTCTGAGTTTAGCAGCAGGTCACGTCGGGTGTAGCAAGCCCGTGCTGTCCTGTGCGTGGCCTGGCTGGCCTGAGCGCCTCCCGGCTGCAGCACGAGCTGCCTGCGGGCTGCTCTTTGCCCCCTGCACGGCGGCTGTCCCCAGGCTGTTTATTTTTGAGACTTCCTTGTTGGGCTGCTATGCGCAGGTTGCCGGGACTCTGCCCCGCTTGGTGTTTGCTCTCCTGTTGCTTTGTGGTTGGTTTCTTGTTGGGAACCATTGACCTGCTCTGGGAGAGCCTTGCTGGCTGCCCCACGCTCTCCTTTCCCAGCCCGTAGGTGCAGGGCTTAAGCTCAAATACCATTCACAAATACTTACTGGGAGCTTAAGAGCACATACATTTGAAGTGTATATCTGTACAGATCACAGCTTTGTAGTATTCTGTGTCCAACCTTGAATTTTTGCGTTGTGGCAGAGCCAGAACATGCAGCCAGGTGTGGGTCAGCGAGGCTCTCGCTCGCCTCTGTGACCTTTTTGTGTCACTGCTGTACAAGTCCTCGGTCTGCCCAAGCCTTGAGAGGTAACGCAGGGAACTTCTGCAAGCACTCCTCTATTAGTCCCCTGGTAACTTCTGTCCCTTCCCCTCCTGTGTTGCTGCTGGAGGCAGGTTGCACTCAGGCCCACACCTCAGAGGTGCTATTTCAGTCCCTTGTTTCTAAATTAAGGCATGTAAGTGCTACATCCGAAAGCCTAAAGGGGTTTTTTTGTAGAGAAGGTTGCTTCTGGCATTGTCTGTCGCAGACTCAGACTTCTCCCAGAGTTTGAGGTCAGTATAATCCTGTCAGTGCTCTTTCCTCATGTAGAGCTGAGCTTATCGGGCATCCAGGCCGCGGTGTGGAGGCCTGGCAGGGTCGCTCTGCAGCGCTCACTAGGAAGCTGCAGCAGTCTGGCTGATGGGCGTCTGCTTCTGCAAATCCAGAAGTGGTTTACTTGAAGGAGTACTTCAGTTCCTGCTCTGCTGTATCCTTGAACTGCTCACAGGCAATTTTGGAGCCAGGTTCCTGTCTCTGTGGAGCAGCAGCACGCTGTTCCTTGGGCCAGCGCTCGCCTTCTGCCTCACCGCCCCCGTGGTGACTACACGGAAGGAAGCCCTGGGCTTCTTGGAGCTGCTTGGCCCCGTGTCCTCCGAACTTGGCTGGAGCTCAGTGCTCTGCACGTGCCTCTCTGGGTCCTTGGGGTGAAACATGATGTCTGTTTCCTCAGACACATTTGAAAGTTGGTGTGACACGCTACAGTCCTAAATGCTGTGACAAGCGGCCGTGAGCACTGGCATGTCTTAATGGCACTAGGCTTCTGATGGCATAGAATCACCCGCTCCTTCTTGACCTCATTTCTGGTTAAAGCCTTGAACAGCATTTGGCTAATTGGATGAGTGGGGAAGGTGCTGCTATGTAGGTCAGGCCCTTCGGCCCTTCCCTTTGCTGCCTCGTTGCTGCGGGGAGGAGACCATGGTGCCCTCTGGAGCGACCACACCACGGGGGCTTTGTGTGTGCCTGGCTTTCTGTAGCCAACCCCTTTCTGTGTGAAACACCTCGTTGCATGGAGTTTCCTTCTAACTGAAGGGCTGTGTGAGGGCATTTGCCACCCACCGCTTCTGTGGCGGGGAGGCGAGGGGTCCTCACCTCACGTCACGCCTGGGCTGAGGCCTAGTCAGCAGCTATCACCACCAGGCCCGTAACGGCTTCTCAAGTTGCTGTGGTTTCCATGGCTTTTATGAGGTTTAAATTCTTAAATCCTGCTTCCAGGAAGTACCAGGAAGGAGCCCAAGTTTAAGTGGCGATGGTACTTACAGCGGTAGGTTGGTACACCCTCTTCTTAACATGTAGAAGACAACCAATAGCAGGAATTCAAAAGCGCATTTTTATCAAAAGTTGCTGAAAACATCAATGGATTAAGGTGCTTTTTTCATATTCTGGGCTTGGAGAGTGATGTTTAAAAATAAACAAAAATCAAACCCAAGTTGCTGTGGGACTTTCACCTTAAGTGTGGATGTGCTGTGCTCAGTCCCAGAGCCTCTGGTCGCTTGGAGCTCGCTTAAACTAAAAGTTACGGCTAAATCTCACTGCTGGCAAAGGGCGAGCTCGAAAAGAAAACTCAGCAGCGTGACCCAGTAAGTCGGTTGTGCTGGGCCGGTCTGGGGGAGGGGATGTCTTTTTTTTATCCCTTAATGAGGGTTTTAGCTCCTTTATTCATGAATGATTCATTGCAGCCCTGTTAGGACACCGCCTGCCCTGGTGTAAGCGCCTTTCAGTGTGGTGCATGCTAATTCGGTGCACAGAGGGTATTCGGAGGCTGTTCCCAGCCTGGGACCCTGGTACCTGGGTGTGGATTCTCTTTGTATGGTAACTGGAGCAGCTTCCCTGGGCTGATGTTCATTTTTCCTCGTCCCGAAGTCAGCACTCTGCTGTTTTTGTTCAACAGTTGCTGAATTTCCTGAAGACCTTGAGCTGAAGTTAACTGGAAGGAACTCGTTCCTGATGTCATCTGCTGGAAAAGACACAGCAGTGGAAGTGTTCAAAAGCTCCTTTCCCGGAGCACGTTCCTAACAGTTGAGCTTAGTCTGCTGCCTTAGCTTCTCATGTTGGTGTTTATCGATGGAAAAGGAGATAGAAAGATCGCTTGGTGCTGTGGCACTTCAAGGGGGGGGAAGTGGATGCATGCTGCTTCAGCAGAGCTCAATATGGATGCTATTAGTGCTTCTGAAACCTAGTGTTTGTTTTGTCAGTGAAATGCCAGACCATAATGAGAACTGAAGAAATTCCTTGTACGCAAGGCTGAAAGCTGAGCCGAATCAAGAACGTCGGATCCTAACTTCCCAGAAGCACAAACAGGCAGGGCAGGGAGGATGTTGAAAGGCAAGGGGGGGAAAATTGCTGATGGATGAAATTGAAATAACTTTGCCGTAACTTTTTTCTGCTCTGCTGTTCGTGCCGGCAGATGAGGGTCAGGTTCCCAGCTGGTGCAGTTTCCCTCCCATGGAATTCGGGGGGCTGCGGTGTGAAGCAGGCAACAGGGAGGCAGTTAGGAGTCACGGACTGCTTCTGCTTTGGCTTAGCCAAACTGCCGTCTGGTGGCATTAGAGAAGAGTTGGTGGGCACCAGAAAAGCTTAATCTCCGGCAAGTTCCTTGTGCCTTGGCAATGAAGTGGTGGAGCTATGGCACTTGGCTGCAGCGTTGGTGGTCTGTGTGGATTGGAGCTGAAATTTTTAGCAAGTTTCACTATTGGAAATGCTACTGAAAGTAGTGACATGGCAGTGCAGCTGCCTGATGGAACTTCTGGGAATGGTACGCCACGTTGAGATGTCTAACCGTTGGCTGGTGTGCTGTAAGGTGCAGGACTTCCCCCAGGGGCATCCCTAAGGTAACCCCTGACTGCAGTGAGCTTTCCCTTAAGCAGGTAAGAGGGGACGTGAATGTGGGTGCGGTGCACCTTGAAGCTGTGTTTTCTGCCCCTCAACCCCCGTCAGGCCCACCAGCGGGATGAAAACCCAACGGTGCTGTGCTGTCCGTGTTTGTGGGTGGCTGACGAGCTGGTCCCATGCAGCTGTGATGCAGCACTGCCAGCAGCCTGCTGGTCAGCAACTGAGTGCACGCCCCAAACCAAAGGCCTGCACTTCAGCCACAGGAACAGCGTTGGCCTCCTGTGGGGTTTCACTTGTGAGGCTTCCCATGGCACGTGCCAGTTTCCATGAAGTTCTGTTCTGCGAGTGTGTTACTCACAGGATGTGGGGGAATGGGCTGAAGTTGCGCCAGGGGAGGTTTAGGTTGGATGTTAGGAAGAACTTCTTTACCCAAAGGGTTGTTAGGCACTGGAACGGGCTGCCCAGGGAGGTGGTGGAGTCACCATCCCTGGAGGGCTTTAAAAGCCGTTTAGATGTAGAGCTTAGGGATATGGTTTAGTGGGGACTGTTGGTGTTAGGTCAGAGGTTGGACTCGATGATCTTGAGGTCTCTTCCAACCTAGAAATTCTGGGATTCTGTGATACTGCTCTAACACTGCACGCAAAGGATGCGTAGTTGTTCTACAGACGTTCACTTGGTTTGTTTTTGCTGTTCTGACAGTCAGACTGAAGATAAACGTTTGGGAAGCATCCAGTCGCAGTCAATGCTCTGGGACGTGTGGTCAAGTGCCACATTCCAGTATCTCACTGGAAAGAAGAGCGCGATTCCCAACAGCCCGGTGCTGCTTGGGTTGTTGGGTGGCGTACTGAAGCGTCAGGAGATCAGAGCTGTAGTGGCTGTGGGATGGTCCAGCTTTGGTCCAGGGTGGACCTGGGTGGAAATCTCCGATTTGAGCACTTGGAGCTGGAAGCAGGTAGAGGAGGAAGAGCAGGAGTGGTGTGTTGAGTTAGTCCTGTGTTGTGTTAGTGTCTGGGGGGTTCACTGCAGCCTCTCTAAGCTCTGGAGGAGAGTGATGTTACTCTCTGTAGTAAAAAGCTGTAGGAAGATGAAGAGCGTAAGGAAACGTGAATCTAGACTGCCTTTTCCTAGAAAGGAGCTGGGTGAAATTACATCCGTGGAGATCCCTCCAAAGCTAGGACTGGATCTTCAACTTGTAACATCTCCGAGCTGAACACCCTTGCTCTTGCTTCTCCTGATAACCCTGGGCTAAACACAGAGCTGTGGCATCGAGGATCTCGTTACGTTCCTCCAGAGCTGTTCCTGCTAACAGTCAGGCCATGTAGGAATAGCCTCGCTGTGCTCCTGAGCTTTGTTTAAGGATTCTCTTCCTGTGGTTTCCCCTCCTCTTTGGTCAAATAACTGAAGGAAGGAATAAAATCTAAAATGGGGAGGTTACCTGGCCTGCCTGGGTATGTGTGGGAGGATGGTAACTTACCTCTACAGGACTTCTGCTCACTGGGAGACTCGGGAGGCGCTTCAGAGGAGTTAAATATGCTGCACCCTGCACGCAGCGGCTCACTACGCTTAGATTTGTGTGCTCATTTCACTGGCAATGGCAGTGCTGGTTGGTTTCACAGAATCCCACAACTGTAGGGGTTGGAAGGGACCTTGTGAGACCATCAGGACCAACCCCCCTGCCAAAGCAGTTCCCTAGAGCAGGCCGCCCAGGTCGGCGTCCAGACGGGCCTTGGGTATCTGCAGAGAAGGAGACCCCACAACCTCCCTGGGCAGCCTGTCCCAGCGCTCCGTCACCCTCACTGTGTAGAAGTTCTTTCGCATGTTGGTGTGGAACTTCCTGGGCTCCGTTTTGTGGCTGTTGCCCCTTGTCCTGTCCCCACAAACCACTGAAAAGAGGTTGGCCAAACCTCTCTGTCTCCCACACCTCAGGTATTTATACACATTGTGAGATCCCTTCTGTCTTCTTTTCTCCAGGCTGAACAGCCCCAGGTCTCTCAGCCTGTCCTCACAGGGAAGATGCTCCAGGCCCCGTATCACCTTTGTGGCCTCTGCTGGGCTCTTTCCAGGAGATCCCTGTCTTTTTTTGTACCGGGGAACCCAGTTTGCTTAAGCGGTGTTTGGTGTGTGTTCGGAACCAGCACTCGGCCCTAGCAGTACCCAAAGGACTCGCTGTGTCCATGGCCGTCTGTGCTGCCCAGCCCCAGCTACCTTCCAGCTGGGCCGGCGCGGTGCGCAGGAACGCCGCTTTCGAGGTCCTGTTGAGACCAGGCTGCGTTTGTGCTGGCTTTGGGGCGAGAAGTGTGTTGATTTCATCTGAAGGTGGACGTGAGATGAAAGCCTTGAGGTAGCGGTGATTGTGCTGGCTGTGGGGCAGCAATTGCAAGCAGTACTACTCCCAAAGCAGCAAGCCCTGGATGATTGTGTTTGGAGTTCTGCTTTGCTTTTCAGCTCTTAAATCCCTCCTGCCTGTGATGCATCATCACCCTGCTGCTTGTGAGCTCTTCCTGAGGGTGCCCTCCAGAGCCCGGCACTGCGGTGCCCCTCGGTGCATCCCTGGTGCTTCCAGCCCCGTCCTTCCTGCTGCTCCCTGCGGCTGGGACCCGGTTCTGCCAGCTCCGTGGTCCTCGGGACCGACTTTGGCACGGTCAGATTGAGGCTGCAGGTAGCTTCCTGGGAGCCTCAGGGGCTCAGTAGTTACAGCAAGCCCCTGTTGTGCTTCCCAGGTTGCTCTCAGAGCTGGGAACACCGTGGGCAGCAGGGCTGGCGCAGGAGGAGCGCTCCGGATCGGACAGCAAGAGCTCGGCATGGGAGGAGAGCGTGGACTTTGAGCCCGAGCTGAGCAGAGCCGCAGTAAGAGAAGTGCTGAAGTAATTTACATCGACAAATTTACCTCCCTTTTATAGCGCCTCTCAGCATCTTCCGCCAAGGTGCTTCCGTGTTCTTATCGTGCTGCCGGCTGCTGCCTTGTTCCGTGAACAGCCTGGGTGAAATGCTTTCTTCTCATCCTGCCGTAGACGTGGGGTGAGATGGAGTCGTCCTGCCGGTGCTTGTAAATCTGGGAGACTTGGGAAAAGCTGCTTTGAAGAGCAGAGGCACTGGGGGCATTTCTGTGGGAGGCTGTGTGGGGGAGGCTGGTGCTGGTAGGGGTGTCTCTCTTTTCCGGGTGTGCCTGGTATAGCTGCTTACCCTCTGAACTTTACTCCTTTGAATGTAATTGCAGGTAGGGTGAATGCGTTTTTCACACAACTGCCGTAAGAGGAAGAAAGCTGCCTCCCTTCCGAGGTGTGAAATTAAGGAATGGTTTTGATGGTCCTGTTTTCTTTGAAACCTTTGCAGAAACCAGGACGGCTTTGGGGTACAAAGCAGAATATACTGCAATAAAGATCTCTTCTTAGCAGTTTTTGTTAGCGATGAGCCAAATAGAGTATTTTGGCACCTAAGGCAGCATAACTTGAGCGTCGGTGACACTATCTCAAGTGTACAGCTTCACCTATGTTGCACGTTGATGCTTTCGAGTGTTAATAGCTAGGTTCACGTAATGAGGTGGCTTCCTGATACCTCGTTGGTGTCTGGATTGTTCTTTAGCTTGTCTCAGCTGATGCTGAGCACAGTAGGAAGGCAGTTTGTAAATCCCCATGCTTAGTTTTAAAATGCCACTGCTTCGGTTCTGTGGCAGATAATAGTGGCTATACACAGTAATTAAAAAAAGGCCTTGAGTGAAAGATCTAACATGGCATTAAATGGGCAGAAGAGAGAAGCCACCTGAGGTGCATCCACTTTCTGAACCCTCTTTAATCTCCTCGTGCCTGGTTCTTCCGGATCAGCCTGTAGAGCAGCACGCAGTTACTGCTGCCTCTGGAGGTGCACGCTGCTCTGCTTATCGAAGCAGAGACTTGAACACGTTGCTTGAAGAGCACAAGATGGCTCCATGGAGTGAACCATGGTACGTGCTCCTCACCTGCCTTTGGGATACCGGCGGAGCTGCTGCTTGGGGCTGCGTGCCCTGGGGACACACCGGGCTGGCAGGCGGCCTGGGCGAGCTGCTGGCTCCTGCTGTGTCCTTGGGCCTGGGCAGAGCTCAGGCCGTGCCCGAGCTGCGCGCTTTGAGGCTGCGGGGGAACATCTGTAAACAAGGCTCTGAATTGTGGTGTAAACTCCGTGCTGCTGGAAGGAGCCAGGGCCGCTGGGCCAGGAAAGCTGTTTTTCCAGATGAGCTCGTCTAGACCGAGCTTAGGCACTGGGCGTGTTTCCCAAAGCTGGACCCTTCCTGGGCTTTTGTTCTATTTGAACCGTACCTAATTGCGTAGTACTCACGGGATAAAGTGTTTCCAGCCATCCAAGAGCCTTGTGACAACGAATTGTGTTTGTGCTCAGGCTTTTGCAAGAAGGCAGCATTTTCTTCCCCCTGTTAATGATGTCTTTGTGAACTTTCAGATGAAAGGGCTTTCGGTGCTGGTTCTGTGGTGTAGGAGCAGTGCTTCTGAGGAGCCTCCTCCTGCGTTGTGCCGTACGTGTTGGCTACAGGTGACCGCTGAGACTAAAATCCATGAAAACTCCCAGTTTGTGCTTTTCTTCTGGCTTTATGTTCTCAGAGTGAAGGCAACACGAGAGTGCGAAGCTTTTTGAATGCTTCTCTCCTCTGACTTGCTCTTGCATCCTTGTCTCCATCCTCCCCGTTTCCAAGTATCTTAAGTGAAAGTCTGAGATCAGATTCTTGCCGTGGTTGGTTGCATGGACCCCAACTTCTGTAGAAACCGCCTGCAGAAAGCAGTCATTCAAGACTGGCTTGACATTTTAAAAAAAAAAAAAGGCCATGGAATGTTCTTAAACAAAAAAAAAAGGCAATTGTGTTTTTTTTTTTCCCCCCCCAAAGTATTCTCCCAGCTGCTTCTGTGTGAAGCTCCTGAAGGCCTTGACTTGGCATCGACACCTGTGTGTTTGCCGCTCTGTCACGCGTTGGTCGGTGCTCGTGATAGCGGTTCAGCAGCTCCTTTCCCTGCACATCCTGCACCGCAGCAGCACCGTAACAACTTCCTTGGTTTCTCCTCCTTTCCTAGTGTATTGAATTATTTTTCTACTTAGGCATGGTTGTCCAAAACCATTCAGGTTTCTGAAGACTGCTCCTCTCCACAGAGGCAGCCTAGGTTTTGTGACTTTTTTTCTTTTTGGCACCTAAAATGGCGTCTTGGGACTTGAGCTAGCTTGCTAGTTGCTTTAATTTCATGCAATTCCATGTCTTCACTGGTGTATGTGTGGAGGGGAGAGATGCAAAGTAAAGATTCTCATCCTCTTGTTGACCGTCCAGTGTGGGGTAAGGAAGTGGCCTGGCTTCTGTGGGCCCTCCTTCCTCTACCAGCAGCAGCAGCCCCGAAGGCTCCTTGTGTGGTGAGGCTGGCGTTACTTTGAAGTCGGCATCAATGGTTAGCTGGGACATTATGTGCTCTTCTCGTGGGTTTGAGCACAGGCCCTACTGGTGAGTTTTGTGGTACCCGGCCTTGTGGTGCTGCAGCCAGGTGCCCTGGTTGTGTACCCCACGCCACCTGAGGCGTGTCCTCCGATAAGGAACGCTCTTGTGCATCCTCCCAGTGGAAAACAACTCGGAATTTGCACTGTGATCTGGCAGATAAGCTATCTTTCAAGTATAAGGGCAGATAAGACTTACGGAATCTCTGAGCAGAATCCCAGATGATTTAAGTCAATAAAATCTGTGCTGTGCTGGAATTGTGCGGTTAGCCACGTGGAGCTATTAAACCTTGCAAGATCAATGGTGCGTGATCCTCGCTGCCGTGTGGCGGTTCTGCTGCTGTGCTCCCTGCTCTGCTGGGCTTTCTGCTCAGGCTCGGTACGTGCCAGCTGGGGAGGGGAAGCTGGCAGCTCAAACCCTGCTGCTAGATCTTGGAGGTGGAGAACTGTAGGCAAGAAGGAAAAAAGTGGTCTTCCTTCCTGCTCAGGCTCTTATTCAAGTTCTATTTCTAATCCGTCTTCCTGAGTGCTCTCTGCTGTGCTTTGGGGTAATACACAAAGATCACCTTGACACCAGGACCTTTTAGCATCACCGAGCTGAAATACCACACGCGTATGCTCCCCCCCAGCAGCCTGGCTCAGCCAGCAGCTGGCCCAGCGAGGAGAGCCCAGGCCGGGCCCCCAGGGTGCTGCCAGGCCCGGAGCCCCCGTGCTGTGAGGAGAGGCTGCGAGAGCTGGGGCTGCTCGGCCTGGAGCAGAGGAGGCTCCGGGGGAGCTCCCCCATGGCCGTCAGTACCCGCAGGGAGGTGCGGAGAGGCCGGAGCTGGGCTCTGCTCAGCGGTGCCCAGGGCCAGGCCCAGAGGCCCCAGGCCCAGCCTGGAGCCCCGGCGGCTCCCCCTGCCCCTCAGGCAGCACTGCTGGGTGCCCCCAGCCATCCCGGGGGGCTAGGAACAGCCCAAGCCCTGTGCTGCTCAGTGAATAAAAAGCTGCCTTCCTTGGGGTGGTGTTGAAGACTGGAAGTTTTTACTCCTTTCAGCAGCAAAAGGACTTGCTCTGCCTGCAGGTGCCTGGATGGAGAAACAAGTACAGTGGTCTGAGGAGCCAGCAGTGCTAGGAGCAGCACTGAGGTAACAGGGAACATGCAGGCCCATGGCACCTTCTGGTTTCGTTTTTGATGAGATGAGGCTTTATGTTCCTATGGGAACTGAAGGAAGCAAGGAGAGAAGGATAAAAATGCCTGGCCCTAGCTTGTTCAGGGTGTGTGGGATCCTACAGGAATCCTCCTGATATCTGGTTGATCAACAGCAGCTTCTCAGAGCACAGGTGGTGCTTTGAGGACATCAGGGTTTACTGGCAGGCACGGCGGGGTCCAGGCTGATCACCGTGCTGAGCTCAACCACAAAAAGCCCTGTGGAAGGAAGTTGTGGGGCTGAGCTACCTGGAGTAACTGTGTAGAGGCACTGAGGTGGTCAGCAGCTGGACTCAATGGTCTTTGAAGGTCCCATCCAGCAGAACTGTTGTGTTCTGAGCTTTCCATGGGCATGCAAGGTTATAATTGGGAAAACTTTTCTCCTTTCTGTTCGTAATGTAGTTTTCTGGTCAGTCATAGTATTAATTTGCATTCGTGCTTAGAGAAAAGCGGCAGTAATGCATCTTTCTTTGGCGGTCTTAAGCATCCGTCTGTCCCCTGTTCTGAATTACACTTTTGCCTCTCGCTCCTCTTGAAGGTGGAGCGGGACACGCACAGGCACTGGGGTGTGCTTAGTGAGGGCTGGGGAAGGAGGGGACGGGTGTGGTTGGTTTAATGCAGGAGATAATTTCCTTTGGAAAATATCTATTGGACATCAAATTTGGTAAGTCTGCAGGGCCGTGAGCAGGAGCTGTGCAAGTTCAGAGCGTGCTGGTTGATTCAAGCAGTCAGCTGGGGTGGAGTAGTCAGCTGGGCAGTAGCCACCCATTGCCTCAGCTAGCTGGGCTTTCTTTTTGTACCTCAGGTATTTGCAAGCTTTAAGGACCTGTTTTTCCACAAGTTCTGCATCTGCGGTACTTCAGTGGTTGCTGAAGAACTCCCATGTGAAGGGGATGGTGGCAAAGCTCTGTTACCATAAAGCATGGCTTTTGTTCTCCTTAGGAAGTGTTATCTAGGGGCAGTGCATTTCAAATAAAATGTGGGAATTGTGCTAACACAAGTCTTCTAGGCGGCCTTCTGCAGTCTCTTTGCTCTTTGGTTTGCAGATGAGAGGGGCTGGTTGTCAGCTGTGCGTAGTTCTTTGGTTGTATCCTGGGAGATGTCTAAATCAGTAAATGTGGCTTTCTGGGCAGTAGAACACTAACGTGGAAATGCAGATGAGTGATGTACTTTCAATTTACTTTGCCAGGTCCTGGAGAAGTATCCTAATACACCTATGAGCCATAAAGAGATTCTTCAAGTTATCCAGAAGGAAGGACTTAAAGAAATCAGGTAAGTTAAGCATCCGTAGCAGTTAAAACAGGATAACACTTAGATTCCAACTTAGCTTACTGTTAACCCCTAACTCATGTGCATCTTTGGGATTAAAATGTTAAATGTGTTTAGAATTGGTGTCCAGATCCCAGTTGTAAAATAAATAAATAAAAAATCCCCAAAGTCACTGATACAAAGTCACTGAGAATGCTAGACGAGGGTCATCCATTTCTAAATACGTGCTGCACGCCTCTGGTCTGCGGCTGTTGTGTGACATGAACAGGGTCTAATCAGGTTCAAACTCCAGTTACATAGGTAATTTTAACTACTATTTATTTGATCTTTAAAACAACCAAGTGAATAGATAGCTTAATGGAAATGACCCAAAACAAAACTTAAAACTATTTAGGAAGTAAAAAAAACAAAGGCAGCTTCAGTTACAATTTATTTGCAAGCTGCCTTACTATTTTTAGTATTGTCTGCAGTATCGTGCTTTTCTGTTGCAGAGATCTCTCTGTTCTGCACAAGGTGTGTGGTGCGTTTGAGTGCCCCTTTTTGCCCAGTACACAGCTCAGCTGTTACTGATCTGCTGTAAAAGTAATGCAGGTGACAAATCTGGAGCTGCTGTTGCCATAGCTTAACTCGTGAGTCCTTGCTCATATACATCTCCCTGAGCCAGACAGGTTTACTTGTTGATACACAGAGCTACTATAAAGTAGAAAATATATATTTTCTAAGAGCAAAGAAAAAGGGAAGAAAAGAGGGTTGGATGCCAGCTCATCTCTTTTTGAATGACATAACCATCCTAGATTTAATCCTTAATTATCTTCCCCACTCCCCTTTGCCAGCTGACTACAGCAATACAGATGCTTTTTCAGGAAATACAGAAGGGCCCAAGTGTAGATAACAAGATCTTCCACTCAAGTTGTGGCCAACGTAATAGTATTTTGGAAATTTGTCAGCTTATTTTAAAGTAAGGAATCCCAGTTGTTCTTATTTAGCTCTTAAGGATGTGACAAAAGCAGGATGTAATTCCTGTCCCGACAACGCACTTCATCCTGGGGCAGTACCACATTTCATTGTATCAGAGGTCTACCAGCCTTAGGACACCTTCAATATTGAACAGAAATACCATTTATCTGTCAAAGGCACCTCCACAAGCAGCAGGAGCTGACCAGCATGGTTACCACCCTGCCACAGACAGAAATGCAGTGGTCTGTATCGGTGATCAGGAAGCCCAGCAAGCAGTAGGCACTTGCAAGTCACGAACCGTTGTAGCAATTCAGAACGCTGCTCTCAGGCAGAGCCCTGGGCAGGAGCTCTGATGGGGTGCAAAAGGTCCAGTCTAGCTCGCAAGACTAGATTTGGGAGTGAAAGGCTCCCCAGAAAAGGAAGGACAAAAATGCTTTAGTGGCAGCTGACCTGGGGGTTCTGCCTGAGCTGATGGCGAGTTCTTTCCCTTTCTAAAAGCTGCTGCTGAGCATCAGGAGACTGCAAACTCCACAGTACCTCAAACACCAAAAGGTGTTGGTGGGAGCTGGCAGATGCCAACCTTGATTCCTCCAGCTGAGCTGCTCATCTGCTGATTCATCCACATTTGGATGCCATGCAGTGGTCTTTCCTCTGAAATGTTAGCGATGCAGTAAAGCTTCGTTTAGGTTAAGGCTTAACTTAGCAGTTTTTAAGCAATTCAGCTCCAGTCATAACAGTAACGCTTGTCCGTGGGTGGCTGGACTGAGCTTCTGATAAGTCAAGGCCTGTGACAGATGGACTTTAACGCAAATCAGCCTTTTTTAAAGGGAAAAGCATGTTAGATAAGATGTAAAAGTTGTCAGATGAGCATGTGTAGCTCACCAGATCTTGAGTCTTTCATGTGGAAGTTCTGGCAGGAAACCATGGCAAAGCCTTTGAGAGCAGATTACAGCAATTTCCCCGTGCTGTTGTCTTGAGATAGCAAGCAGCTGCGAGCCCCCCGGGTTGGTGTCTCACAGAAATGGTGTGTGAGTTTGCAGGCAGGACATAAGCTCTCCTGTTCACGTGTACCAAGGCGTTCAACTTTTAAATTTTCTCAGTGCAGTTTGCTTTTAATTGAAAGAAAAACACATTTCTGGTAGCAAGCTATGCAAACCAGAATCCCTGAAACCACGTCAGCTTTGACTGCGACGCTTTATTTCACCATCTATTTCTTATGTCTGTAGGTACATCTGTCCTTAACCTCAAGTCCCAGGTAGGAAGCTAGTTTTAGAGGAGACGAGTTACTTTCCTGTGGGCTTTCTGAAATGAGGCGGAGAATGGGGAGCCCAGCAGTCACTTGTTTGGCCACGCAGCCGGTCGGGTCTCTCCTGCTCTGATTCCTGTTGTGCTGCTGCTTGGCAAGAAGCTCGAGGGCAGGTTGGCACAGTTCAGAGGACTTGACGTGCTGGCCCTCTTGTAGGGCACTTGGAACTGCAGGGACGAAGGGTGGCAGTTGAACTGAGCATGGAGAAAGTGGGAAGGGTGACTTCTGTTACTTGCAGGGCAAGGCTGCTTTTTAGGGAAGAGGCTGGATACTTCATAAGATGTTTTTCTGGAACAACCCAGCTCCCCTGAGCGATACTGGCTGATGGTCTTGCCTGTATTTGTAGTTTTATCACAGCACTCAAGTAAGCAATTTAAATTGTGATTTTAAAGGTCAGCCCAGGACCAGTACTCTGATACGTCTCTTTTGGAGATCATGGGCATCCTGAAGCCAGACCTACCTTTCTTGCGTGATCTGTCATCCTGATTTTCTTTATCTGCCTATTTTGAAAGGCTGTCTTAATCGTTTGAGATCCTTCCCTACAGGTCACTGCTTGCAAACTGCAAAAATAGAACTCGTGGAAAAAATACTTAATGAGTTGCCAGTGTAACCACCTCTGGCTTTGGTTTCCAGCATCCTGTGTTGCCTTATCTCTGTGCTGGCAACACAGCTTGGGCGCGTCGGAGCTTGCTGTAACGCGCTTCCAGGCGAAGCTTTGAAGATGCAGAGGATCGTGGTGCTAACCCAGCAACACCTGTAAAAGCTCCCTAAAGCTGGGTGCGTAGGATAGAAGGGCAGCAAGTGGCAACGACAGAGAATCACATTTGGTTCAAGATGAGTAGCTGTTACTTAAAAAGTTGTTAGCTTGTCGCTGAGTTTTTTTTAATCTCCTTGGTCTCTTAGTGTAAGAGTACCCAAAGAGTTGGCCTCTTTGGAGGCTATCTCCCTTAGACTTTTCTCTCAATAGCTGTGAATATTCTTTTTTTGGGGAGTTTACAGAGGAGGCTGTGTAAAAATACTACTGTAAGCCTCAGTCCATGCTTTTGCCTAAATGCCAATGAGTTAGTGTTTGAACAGGGACGTGCATCTAATCTCCGTGAAATTGAAAGCATGGCACTCTGGTACTCTGGCTGCTGCTTTTGAATGTTCTTTTGAGTTTCTTATCCGAAGAAACCCAAACAAACTCCTAAAACAATTTTGGAAAAAAAGCCTAGAAGCCGAATTTCCCTTTTCACTGGTCCTGCTTGGGCTAGAGATAAATGTGCTCAGGGCATCCCTGGGGAGGCAACTTCCATCCTGACAAGGTGGAAGCTCTGTGAGCAGGGCTGGAGCTGCCGTCTCTGAGCTGCCAGCTCTAACTTCAGACTTCCACAAGGGTTCTTAACCGGTTTCCTTTATTTCTCTCCTATTTTGCTATCTGCAAATCAGCAGCCTGCTGCACTTCTGTGGTTAGTCTGTCCTCTGTGGGCTGGTGATGTGAGCAGAGTTTCTTCCTAACCAGCGAGGAAGGCAATATTGGTTACCCTCATCTAAAGTAAACATGGGCTTTTAGCTTCTGTAGTTCAGAGCAGTGTCTGGTTTGTATTATTGCTGCAGTAGCCTGCGTACAACGAAATGAGCATCCCCCTGACTGGGGGAAGATCCTGTGCTTGATCACTCCCTTGCAAGAGGAGACCTGAAGAGGATGAACTTGATGGAAATGATCGGCTCTCTCACTGACCAGTCTCAGAAACGTGCTGGTGGCAGGAGGAGGGAAGCTGCTTACTGCTGTAGAACATCCTCCTCTCAGTCTCTTCAGCTAAGGACCAGTGCAGAGACTCTCCTTTTCTTGGCAGAACGCTTTGCCACCAAAATACTTCACAGCTGTTCTCCAGTGCTTTGTTGATGTCCTTATCTTCTGCTGTGCAGCTAGGAAATAACACAGGGCAGGGGGAGCTGAGCTGCGTGGTTCTTGGGGCTGTTGTTCCTTCACAGCTTGGCTCTAGTAGAGTCTTCCTCCAGCATAGCTCTTCTCCAGGAACTGAGCACAAATACCCCACTGCCCAGCGCGGGGCTGGGAGGGGGCTTCAGAAGGATGCAGGGTTTTTAAAGGTCTTTAAATTTTGGAAAGTTCCTGTTGATCCCACTGGCACTGGGTGTGAGGACAAATTATCCCAACAGGGAAGGGAGTCTCTGTAAAAGCTGCTTCTGCCAAAGCTACTGGATTTACTCTTTGTGAAAGCCGCTCCTTAAAGCGGTGGGGAGCCTACAGTAAAAGCTTAGGCAAAAAGTCTTGTATGGAGAAAATAGATTGGAAAAATAATCCATTATATTAAAAAATGGTAAGACTGCAACTCTCCTGCAACGGAAGAGACTTGCATCCTGTGTCTGGCAGATAGCGTGTGGCCGCCTCTTGTTCTTGCTGCCGGCTGGGGCTGGTGCACGTGGAGCTTGTGCCTGGCCCTTCTGGAGAGGGAGCTTCCCCTGTGTGGGAGGGAACTGCGCTGAACTTGGCTGCTCTGCAAGGCCACTGCGAGGGCGTAAGCCTTGGGTACGAGTACATTGATCAGTTTTCTTCCCCAAAAGCAGATCTCGTAACTCGTTTCCCCTGTAGGTTTCAGCGTTTTCGCAAGTCCAGAGGATGGTCAGTGTAGTGGGAATCCTTCAAAGCACTCCATCATGGCTTTGGACACTTGCTTTCAAGACATGAAGTGCTTCCACCAGCTCAGTCTGGTTCTTGTGATAACTTTGGTTGAGAAACGTTTACGTGCAGCCGCCCACCTTTCAGACATGCTTGGCTTGTGCAGAATTACCTTGGTAGAACTTCTGATAGCCCATGTGGTGCTTTCTTGGAGGAAGCATGCCCAAATTCCAATTGTTATTTCAAGATAAGCACTAAGTTAGATTAACAGAAGCACAAAGTGTGGCCTGCATAGTGCATGAGATAACCAACTAATTAAGTTCTCTAATTAAGCACCCCCCCTGCCACCCCAGCAGGGCCAATGTGAGCAGGGTGCCCAGCCCTCCAAGGAGGAGACTCCAAATAATTACCAGATCAGAGTTATATCACCTGGAGAAAATCACCTGAGGTGGGAAGTAGCTTTTGGTTATAGCCATGTGCCAAAGAGATTTTGGGATGAGTGTCTTCATCCTTGATGCCCAGCGCCTCACTGGATGTAAATGTCCATAGTCAAAATACTAAGGAAAGAAATTGCAATGCCATCTGCTTGCTGCCTCCTTTTAATGAAGATCTGCACACTGACAGCTTAAAGTTGTCGATATTTTGAAGAGCTGTTTCTACTGATGAGCTGTTACAGAGAGCTCAGCTTCTGACAAAGGAAATCTGCGCAGGTCAGAGCAGCCTTTGCTGTATCGCTCTTAAAATCATTGCTCTTGAAAGGGCTCCAGGCCAGTTGATATGTTGGTGAACTCATATCTAGATTTTTTTTTTTGTCCTCTGATCTGATGTCCTTATCTTCTGCTGTGGAGCTGGGAAGTAACACAGGGCAGGGGGAGCTGAGCAGAGGCTGAGAAGTACCTGAGGCAGTACCCGAGAGAGAAAGGTTTATATCTTCTGCTCCTGGTTCCTGCCTTGGTTCCTCGTGGCAGCAAGAAGCTGGAAAACTGGAAAGCAATGTGCTGAAGCTAGAAAGCTTATTTAACGTGTACTTCCCTGCCACTGCTCTGTCAGGAGCTTGGCTGGAATGGGCTAAATTAATTGGGAATGGCATGTGCCTGGGAGGACCGTCCGGACCTGCTCACAGAGTGACTGTTGTCGCTACTACAGCAAAAAGTCCTCAAGAGGACCCTTGTGCTGGTGTGATGTTCTGACGTTAGCTAGCCGTACAGCTCCTGAAGTGCAAGTACAGCGTGCCAGTAAGCTGTCCTGCTGGCAGCCTGTTCCTGCTGGCATCACCCCTCGCCTGCCCCGTGCTGCAGGACCCCCGTGGGGAGGAGGTGCTGGCAGGACTTGGGCTCGTTGGCCATTGGGGGTGCAGCGGGCAGCGGATTTGGCACACCTGGTTTGTTTGCTGCATTCACTTATCCAAGTAAAGCTTTATGCAACTCCATAAAATCAGATTTAGATCTCATTTGCCTGGTGATGGCTGTGGCATCTCTCAATGTGAGGGTCAGGTAACACAAAGCTTGCAAAAAAAAGTCTTTTCTCTGTAGACTGGTCTAAAGTATTTGAAACTACTTGCTGTTGGTAACCACACCAGGAAGCTTTTGGAACTTGCTCTGCTTATACCACAGTACCTTTCAAAGCTATTTCAACCAAAGCTGCTTTTCAGAATCTGGCGGTTTGCAGCCTGGTGTGTTCGTTTCTGTTGGTAGCTTACATGTGATGGAGCCAGACTTTGTGGAGGAGCCCGGCGCTAGACTGAGAGGAGATGAGCACAGACCGCAGGGTGGGAGATTCAGTTCAGATAGGAAAAAAATTTCACTATGGGGTGGTAAACCGCTAGAGCAGGGCAAGGAAAGGCTTCTCCCTGTGCGGGAGGTGTTCAGAGCTGGGCAGGACGAAGCCCTGTGACGCTTGGAGTGCTCCTGCTTTGAGCTGGAGTTTGGCCCTGGGACCTGCGGGGGTTCCTCCCAGCCTGAATTGCTCCAGTTCCTGGTTCCCAGCCTCTGGCTCCGTGGGAGAAGTGGCCTTTTGGCCTCGGTGCCTCTTGTAAGGCTGAGTCATTGCAATACCTCAAAGCTTTTACGGGCTTCTTTGTGGAAAGAGTACAGTTAAAAGTGCTGTTTCTCAAGTGTGACCGGAGGTATGATACTCCAAATAGCTTGTGCTTGGTTAGTACCAAACAGCTTTGCTTTTCCTCCCTTTCAGCGTGCGAAGCTGCAAGTTCTGGGCTGCCTGGTAAGGCCCTGTAGCCAGCTGAAGCCGTCAGCTGACGAACATTTAAATTACTGTACAAAATCTTTAATCCAGTTTCTTTGAATTTAATCTTCAAATGGGCTGGAACGTTTGGGGTTCAAGCTGTATAGGTTTAGTAACATTGAGTGTGTGTCAGGGGAAATAAGGCAGGGCCTTTTGTGCTTCATCCCTGAGAACCACCAGGGTTGGGTTATCTCCACATCTCCTCTGTTTCTCGTTAGGTTGTTTCCGTTCTGCTGGAAGGTGGATATTAGTCATGTCCGTAAAGGTGTTGCTGACCTCCTCACATCTGAACCGCGGGAGCCTTTCCCGATGGGAAATGGGCATTGGTTGGAAGCGGGTGCGTTCGCACCAGCCTCACAGGCAGGCTGGCTTTGATTGCAAGCCTCTTCCTCAGCGTGCTCCTGTTAATTGCTGTAAGCGCTCGAGAGGAGGGCCGGCAGAAGCAGAGGGCCATAATTGGGTACAGTAAGGTCTTGCATTTTTCTTTTAGTCAGTTACAAAGCTGGATTTGGCTTTTTGTGAAGAAAATAACCAGCTATCAGCTTATTTTTAACTGAAGTTCACCAGAACGTCGCACTGAGGTACTTGTGATGCCTAGTGAAGTGGAATGTGTGTGTGAAGCCTCTGGTGTGAAGTACAGGCTAAAGCCATTTGGGGTCAAATGGCCGTCAGCATTCGTGGTATCTGAGGGCCGCAGGTGGTGGTTGGTGCAGGGAGGGGCCGGGGCTGTGTTTTCAGGTGGCTTTTCACTAGGGCTAGCAGTACGTATGGCGAGGGGCCTTGTGGCCTTCCATGGCTGCTGTCGTTTGGGGTTTTGCTACCAGGGTTCTTCCTGAGGTCCCTCTTCTGCCAGCCAAGTGCTTGGCCTCTGCCAGCCCCAGGTGGCCTTGGGGTGCTTATAAAAAGCTTTCTTAGTGCTAGAACCTCCCGCTGGTCATTCCTCTTCATCTGCAGGGCAGCAGGAATAGCAACCCACAGGCCACCGTGCCTTTCAGGTTTGTTCCATGGGACTTCGCAGGCAGTGCCCGTGCCTCACCTCGAGCCTGCCTTGGTGGCTTGTAGGCCGCAGAGAGAAAAGCTGGTGGTCCTGAGGGACGCTGGGGGTCTAGCAAACCCCACAGGACTCCGCCTCGTTAGCGTTTAGACAAACATCGAAGTCATCAGCTCTGCACCACCCCGTATCTGCAGAAGGACAGAGATGAGTTGCAGATGATGTAAATAATGCATGCAGGGGAAGACGCTGGCTTGAAAAAGAGCAGTTTGAAGACTTAGGGAATCATAGAATGGTTTCAGTTAGGGACCTTAAAGATCATCTAATCCTAACCATGAGGCTGGAATTCAAGAGGATGGCTATCTAGAAAGAAGTTGAAGAGGAGGAATAAGAAGATTGGAAGAGGATGGTTATGTAGAAAGATCACGTTATGATTAGCAGGAAATGCATTCGTTATATTAGGAGAAAGTCCAGCTAGGTGACTTGCCATAGCAGTTACTTACATAAAGGTATCAAATCCCTGACTAACCACATCTTCCACTTCTCTCATCCTGCGACTAGAATAGTAGCAGGTTTTGCTGGCTCCTCAAAATACAATTATACATCCACTTCTATCCTGTGAAAGTGTAACAGCCGTTGCAGGGAGAAATGTGGGGTGTGATACTCCAGTGATGAGCGCTACAGCAATCCAACAGGTTGGCATTCTCTTCTAGAAAGCACAGGAGCTGAGACCTCAGCAGGCAGCTAGATGCAGGATTTACCTTCAGTTTGAACCAGCCCCCGGCCCTGTAGCAGAGAGACAAAGAGTGGGGAATGGCAGAAACTTTGAAGTCTTAATTCTCTGCCACAAAAGTTTTAGAGGAAGGTTCCTCTATATGAATTTTTCCTTTAAAACCAGAAAATACTAATCATTTCTGCATAGGCCCTCAGGGGGCACACAGACAAGTACCTTGCACATGGACACTGCTAAGGTGAAGCTAATCAAGGGCTATAAAACTGAAGCTTTTGCTTACACACGTGAACAATATCTAAGGGCTTTTTGATCTCATCCAGGACTTGGTGTATGATGTCAGAATCTAGTAATGTTCCTGTAGGTCAGATCCCATTGTCATCAGTCTTTGCAGACCAGTAATTAAAGCTTATAAGGAAAGTTCAACTTGAGCACATGCTGACGAGCACTACAGCATTCTCCAGGCTGGTCCTGATCCGAGGGTCTCCTGTGCCCTCTACTACCCCCGATACAAGCGTGGCTCCATCCCAGCTCACTGGCACCACCCAGGTTTTCAGGGCACTGTGTTTTGATCTTCCACAAATTCTCAGGAACTGTGTTGGTGTTTAATAATTAGCTTTATCACACGAAAATCTCATAGTCAGTTCTACCCCCACCAAACAACAACAACAAAAATACCACCCAAAACCAGCTCCTCCCTCCTTTCTTCCCCTCTCTACCACTCCCCAACAGTGGGAATACTGAAATGGAGTGAGCAATGTGTTAGTTTGCATTATTAATGACCCGGCCAGCCCATGGGGTTACCCTTGGGAACACGGCTGAGGTGATGCTGTACATGTGACACAACCACTGGCTTCATTAAATTGCTCACAGACTGTCTTTGCTCCTCTGGGTTGTAGGGCTGCTGCTGCACCCACAGCTGTGGGCCTGGGTTGTGAAAGAGAAGTAAACTTCTGTAAACTTCTGTGTGGTGCCTGGCCACATATGGGACCTCTGAAGGGTCCACCTGACTTCTGATAGAAGCTCACTCACTGGGAGGGGTTGGAAGTTGCCTGGGATTGCTGTACCTGTGCCAGCTGCTTGGAAAATAAGCTGAAAAAAAGCCTGGTGGGTGCACACCTTCCTCCACCCGCTGGTGTGTGTGGTAGAGCCGAGCTGTGGCACTGCTGCAGATCTGCCCAAAGCTTCCTTAATTTGGTTCTGGTGGATGGGGAGGAGGGGTCGTATAAATGGTTAGATGATTGTTTTGCTCAAGTTTTTAAAGGGGTGTTTCTCTCCTTTTTTTGGGTTGCACTCCAACTCCAGAAGGTAAGAACCACTGCTGATTGTTCTAAAGCTGCTGTTCTGTATTAACGCAAGCTGCAAAAGCCTTAATTAAAGAGCAACTGCTTGTTTCACACAGACTTAGAAACAACGAAATAGTAGTAAAGCTAGTGTTAATGCTTCTGTTACGTTAATCTCCCTTTCCTGCATGTGGTTTGCATTAGCCTTTGAGTGTAATGCAAACGTGAAATCTTTAATCTGCTTGCAAGTCTGTGGAAAATACCAGGCTAATGGCATGCGAATGCTCCGTGTCTCACAAATTAACGTTGCTGTCTGCAGCCCTGAATTTGTGGGGAGGGGGTGCTTGATTTGCATGGTGGTGTTGTGCATCTTTGTCCCGGGGTCCTCTGGCCGCGTATGTGGGGTGAAACAATCTAATGCACAGAATAAAACGGCTTTTCTAAATCATAAATGTGTGTTAACAAGCTTCAAGTCGGTACCGTGGTATCTGCTTACCATCTCTCTCTCCTCTGACACCTCAGCAGATCTAAACCCATCGTTTTTAAAAACCGTATTTTAATTTACTAATAAGCCAAAAGCTGTTTGTCTGAATGTCTGATTCAAATGGAAAGTGGGGAAGAAGGGATGCTCAAAAGAACAAAACGGGGAAAGCCCTCACCCTTAAACAAAAACCCTCACCCTCAACCACAGCCGGGTCTGGGCCCTTTGGGCGAGCCCCGTGCACTTCCCGTGGCGGTGAAATGAAGATGCTCCCTGTCGGATGCGCTTTCTGTTGAGCAGAGCAGAGGATCACCAACTCCTGTGTGGTGTCCGGGTTGCTGAGCGCTACCAGGCTGACCTGGTGTCACAGAACCGAATCGGCGCCGTGTTCCTGCGGCACCAGGTGCTGCCTCTGCCTGCAGCATCCTCTGGAGCCAGAGGTGGTGGTCCTGGGGTGGGAGCTGCACCCAGCTCAATGCTGCTGGTGTGCACACGGAGGAATAGCATAAATGACACGTGAAAATGGAGCTTTAATATAAAGTAGCCTTTTGATAGATAAATGCACCTTGCACCATGTTCTGAGTGCGAGTTCAAATACTGCACGGATGAAAACCTCTCAGGGTTTCAGTCCAGTATCCCACCCATAGGTGACCGAACAAAAACGATTCGGTCACGTTTTGTTTTCACATCAGAACACATCCCCTCGCTCCCTGAGTTCGTGGGGGTAAGGCTGACTGGGAAGGATTACGTAGTGGAACTGAAAGCGTGGAAAGAAAAATGCCCTCACCTCCTCCTCCCATTGAACAGGCAGCTGCTCGCAATAGAGATGTCTCGTCTTAACCCTGTGTGCATTTACCATTTTCAACCCCCTTTTTCCCTGCTCAGTCTGAAGAAGCTTTGAATGTAATGTGGAATGTAGAATGCCGTGACTTAACGAAGGCTTAATTTGGCAATCCTCAGGAGGAGGACGTGGTATGTACGCGGCCGCTGGAAAACAGGAGTAGCTTAGAGAGGTGCTCGGAGGGGTGACAGCTTGGAAGGTGTATTCCTTATGCCGTTGGCCTCATAACTACCCTTTAGCTGTAAGGATCCTTATTAACCTCTTTTAGCCCTTTCAGCAATCCAGTAGAGTAAGTGGAGTATGTGCCTGCTCTGCACCTGCCACTTCTGCTGGATGATTCATAGAGATGATTTTTTTTGATTCGTTAATGAGATGAAAATGCAGCTATGGAAAATGTTAATATTCAAAATACGATAAATATTTAGAAACTACCAGAAACCCTTGTTTGCTCATCAATATACAAACTGTAGTTCACATAGCAGCCACAGGTTTATAAATATAAAGAGTTTATAGGTATAAATAGATTAAGTTCCAATAAATGTGTTAAATTTGATGTTTCTAACAGGGAAGTTAGTGTTAGGTGAGAATAATTCCTAAAATGTGACTTTGCAGTGGAAAGCGCTGCTGAGAACAGCAACAGTAGGAAGAACAGCAGTAGTAGGAGCGCGGCTGGGAACAAGGTAACAGAACTGACACCTTACAGGCACTAATGTTTGTCCCCACAGAGTGATGAAACGGTTCTAGAGAGGCTCATGGAGTGCCGCTCTTGGGGCTGACAAATGCTGTGTATAGCTAAATGATTTATGCCTTCTCTGACAATAATAAATGATAATAAAACATAATAAATAATACAGAGTTTAAGAACACATCTTTGCTCAGCCTGCTCACTGTGCTGGGTGGTCACCCGGTAAGTATTGGTGAGTACCTGCTTTATTGGGCCTCTCAAGCAGCATCTGGAAATGCAGGCGTTCCTGGTGCTGTACGTTAATGCCCACGCGTGCTCTGAAACTGTGTCTCTTGCTTTTCATGAAGGTAGCTTTGCCTAGGTGGATGTGTTACTCCCTAGTTTTTCCCAAGCTGAAATACCCTGCAAGGAAGGACAACACGTAGGATGTGGAGAAGTGCGATGGCCTAAGGCTTCCGAGGGCAGGCAGGTCTGTGTTGCCTGGTTTTATGATGAAGCTCCTTGGTGTAAGCATGGCTTACGGTCCCTGCACTGACACCATCAGCTGCCAGTCTTTCTTTGCAGCTGGGTGATCAGAGCAGAGAGGCAGGGTCTGGTGAATTCGTGCTCTTCCCCTCGCTTGAATTAAGAAGTAAAGCAAGAACGGAAGGCAACCGCTCCAGTTCCTGAGTGACAGGAGCAACAGAGGCATGCACCAGCTCAGGCTGGAGCTGGCTGTGGGCAGAGCCCCAGCCCTGATCCTCTACCTGCTCTCCGCAGAACCTGCCGTGCACTGTCGTGCAGCCTCTCAGCGATGTGGAAGCCTAATGTGGAATGCTGTTTTTTTCATGCTGAGTAGTATATGTGATGTAAAAATCTTTACGGACTGAAAAACTTGCTGGAATGAACACTGGAACTGCTTATTTAGCTGTAAAAAAAAAAAAAGTCTATATATGTAGGCTGCGTAATGTTTTAATAAAAACATCCTGTGTAACTTTTCATATAGTAACTACTTCTTGGGGGAAATTCTACTGTTCAGTTTTACAGTTCAGTAAAATACTAAGCGTGCCCTGTCTACGTGAAGGATCTTAATCCATGCGCGTGGATTTATGTTTAAAAAAACCCACCTCATTTTAAAAAAATAACACCTCTCTTCTAGCTCCGTGCCATGAACGTGAGTTTGGAGCTGTACCTGCTTTGTTGTTAAACGGAATACATCACACAGCAGCTAAGGATGCTGCAAATGGAACTAACAGAGAATGTTACTGGATTCATCAGCATCCCCCTGTTTCCAGAAACAAACCCCCAGGAGCCATGCCTTGCGCCTTGTAGCAGCGCAGGGCTTACAGGACATTGCACTACTTGCACTCACATTCAGCGCACTTGTTAAACTCCTAGTGTGCAAAATACCTCGTGTGAGAGGCTGTGTGCTTTTAATAAGTCACTTGCACCAAATGGCAGCATCTGGACAAATACTTTCCTGTTGTGTTCAGCTGCCAGCAGCATCCCTTTGTTACCAAAAGGCTGGGCTGGGCTCTGCTGCCACCAGCTCCTTGGGGTGCTGTTGTGTTACGTGTGTGAATGCAGAGGGGTCTGTGGGGACGGGGAACATGGGCGCTTAGCACATGAGAAAAGCAAAAGTTAGTCTTAGCTCATTTTGGAAGATTCTTTGCATGGAAACTTAAAAAAAAACCACCCTGTAAAGAGGGCAGGTAGGAGGGGAGAAGCAAGTTAGGGCCTTGCTCTCCGGCCTAAGAGAAGGAACATAGCAGCAGGGACCTAGTCATGTCAGAGCTGAGGTCTTCTAAAGGCTGGATCCTGTTCTGGGACCTCTAAAATGCCTTGCGCGTTAGCAGCGCCTCGTGGGCAGCAGTACCCAACTGACTGTGGCTCCATATGAGCAGCAGTATGGGGGGGAATGAAGGGACTGGAGTGAAATAGCAGATAGTGATGCATCTGGAGCAGCATCTTCCTACTGAGATGCTTTGCTAACCACTGTTTTTGAGGTAGAGTGATGGGAACTATCAGAAGTGGCTATCTGATGTGTGTTCCTGCAAAAGGAAGGGATGGCCTTCGTTCTTTAAAAAAAAAGGCAAGCCACAGAAATAGCAGCATATCAGCTGATTTGTAAGGCTGTTTTTAGACAGTTACTGCATTTAAAATCATCGCCTGGGTACCAAATGCAGGTAGTTGGAAAAGAAATGAGTGAATGCTGTGGGGTCCTGGGCAAAGGGCAGCACAGAGCAGATAAGGGGCGAAGTCTTTCCCGTCAGAGGGACGGCTGCATCTCCTGGAATAAAGGTAACCACTGCCCTGCTGCACGTTTATTAGCAAGCTCCCTGGAGAAGAGGAGGCTCAGGGGCGACCTTATCGCTCTCTACAGGTACCTCAAGGGAGGCTGTAGCGAGGTGGGGGTTGGTCTGTTCTCCCACGTGCCTGGGGACAGGACGAGGGGGAATGGGCTGAAGTTGCGCCAGGGGAGGTTTAGGTTGGATGTTAGGAAGAACTTCTTTACCCAAAGGGTTGTTAGGCACTGGAACGGGCTGCCCAGGGAGGTGGTGGAGTCCCCATCCCTGGAGGGCTTTAAAAGCCATTTAGATGTAGAGCTTAGGGATATGGTTTAGTGGGGACTGTTGGTGTTAGGTCAGAGGTTGGACTTGGTGATCTTGAGGTCTCTTCCAACCTAGAAATTCTGTGAATTCTGTCAGCTGTGGATTGAGGATTGTAAAAACGCAGTATCTCTTGTCAAAGAAACCTGCCCAGAGCACGTTCCCATGGGATTCAGGCAAGTTCAGAAGCTCCGTGGTGGTGGCTGCTCCTCTGCTCTGCAGCAATGCGCTGCTGTCGGGGCAGCACGGATGGAGCGACGGTCCTGGAGGAACGGTGTTCCTATGGGATGGGCTCATTCGTGGTCACTCACAGGGGCAGAGAGGATGCGACATGGCACGAGGACCACGTATCTTACACCCAAACTTTTGAAAATTACATGGGATTTGTTGACTGATTTTAAGATTTTCCCAATAAGGTGCATGAAAGGCTCGAAAAACGTTAGTTTTGTGCCAGATTTCCAAAGAGCAGATAGAGGAAGGCAAGTACCTGTAGACAGGTGAATGCAAGAAGAAATTAAAGCAAAAGCGACGGGTAAGCTGTTAAACAATGGAATCGAGTGGGAATAGTATAGATGCCAGACAAGTATAGCTTTTGTCAAGATAGGTCCTGCCAAGACTCCATTCCTTGGTGAGCTTCCAGAGCATAGCTTTGCCGAGACTTTTGTAAAATGCTTGGCTTAGCGTTGATTTTCTGCCTTGATCCAATTTTTAAGAAGAACGTACTCAGTCAATGAAAGGTCAGGTACGTGGCAGGCTTCTCGTCACCGTCTGAGACCTCCCCTGAGTGCGGGAACGCATCGGCACGCTCGGTGCTGTTCAGTATGCCATCAGTGATCTGGAAGTAGGAAATTCTGATCGTTTTCTAGATGTGGCAGTGGGAGGAAAAGCTGATGAACAGTGGTGGGAGAAGGACGGGAATAATCTTTATACTGCCACGTAGAGCTGGGCCAAGCGTGGCTCGGACACGCGTTCTCTCAGCTTTGTCACGTCGGTGTCAGTGTTCACACGAGAGAACTGAGGGCAGCAGGGCCGGTGTGTGCTGAGGCACTGCTCCGGGGAGAGCAGGGCAGCAGTACCACTGCCTTGACGCCATGGGGGCTGTTTCCTGACCTTTTACCTAGAATAATTTAGGTTAGGAGGCAGCCATCTGGTCCCACAACCATCCGATAATGAGCTCGTGTCCGTGGCTCTGAATCCTTGCCCCTGCTACCAGCATGCGGTGGCCTTCCCGTCCCATGGGGAGGGCCGGCTGGGGCTGTGGTCCCCCAGTAGGGGTTGAATCCTCTCAGCATCGCAGTTAATACGGATGGGATTGTGTCTGGCAATGTAAATGTTAGCCACCCTCTGGGGACAATATTTCTCCTGTGTTTTGTGAGCTGTTTTATCTCAGTCCTGGACCCCCAGCACAGACAGACCTGGGCCCAGCGAGGAGAGCCCAGGCCGGGCCCCCAGGGTGCTGCCAGGCCCGGAGCCCCCGTGCTGTGAGGAGAGGCTGCAAGAGCTGGGGCTGCTCGGCCTGGAGCAGAGGAGGCTCCGGGGGAGCTCCCCCATGGCCGTCAGTACCCGCAGGGAGGTGCGGAGAGGCTGGAGCCGGGCTCTGCTCAGCGGTGCCCAGGGCCAGGCCCAGAGGCCTCAGGCCCAGCCTGGAGCCCCGGCGGCTCCCCCTGCCCCTCAGACAGCACTGCTGGGCTGGGTGGGTGCCCAGGGGTGCCCCCAGCCATCCTGGGGTTGTTGGTGCAGCATTCCCTGTGTGCCTCCAACTGCAAGTTTATACAAGGGAGCCCTGGAATCTATTTCAGGATATCCACTTCCTCTCCTATTAGAATTCAGTAATGGAGCTAAGCTTTTTGCTGCTGTTTCATCCAACCTGGAGTGAGCGTGTGCTGCCTGGGCCGTCAGAGGTCTGGGCTCTGCCTCACCTCTGTCTCCATTTCCTCCCAGGGCTCATCTCCCTGCTCTGGATGCAGATCTGTTTGAATGTTTACAGCAAAGCATACTGCAAATAGAAGCAGTAGCAATCTCGCTGTAGCTCCCACTCAGGAATTTAGGCCGGTCAGTCACACATTCGGGATTTCAGTCAGTGTGATGGTTCCAGTCTGAGCCTTTGTGACAAGATACTGGGAGGTGGAAACTTTGCACTGGGTCTTGCACCTCCTGTGCAGGGGTAGTGCAAGATACCAGCGTGCTTTACAAGCAGTGGCAGCTGTTAAAAATATAGTGTGTGTGATCTGCCTGACCCAGCAACGGGAACAAAAGTTACCTGTCTTCTGTGCCCACTGATTCTGCTTCTGTCTGCAGTGGGATAGCTTAAAAAAACAAACAAAGAAACCCCCACCAGCACAGGGAAAAGGATGGAGCTCCTGTTTCAGCTCATGGGGCTGGGATTGAAGATCTCAGCTCTTTTCAGGGAGTTGCTAAAATTGCCAAATTGGTTTCCATTGTCTATCCCACAACCCTCATTTCACTGTGCTGCAGGTTGTTTTTTTTTTCCCAGAAAACTTTCAATATCTCTGCAGTCAGAAGTTAGCTTGCAACAGATCTGCTCAGTTTCAGCTGAGCAACTTTGAGCATTTAGAGCTTTAGGAATGAGCGACCATCTTGACGTTCTGCAAAGGGGTACTGGAGAGCCTGAGCTTGGGGGTTTTTTTGGTTGTTTGCCTATTTGCTGGAGCGTGGGTTTGTTGGACTGGTTTCACTGTTGCTTGTTGTGGCAGCTTCAACTTGTATTCTTGGGGATACACGTTGGATCTGGGCTCTTGTGCTGCTGCATGCTTGGTGGGCAGGTGAGGGACCGTGATCGTCTCCCAGCAGAAGATTAATACTGACCAGAGAAATACGAAAATTAATCCTGTGTTTTTATTTTCAGTGGGACTTCTCCTCTTGCATGCCTGAATGCTATGTTACATACAAACTCCCGAGGGGAAGAGGGCATTTTCTATAAGGTCCCGGGGCGGATGGGAGTGTACACTCTGAAGGTAAGTGTCTCAGCTGCACCGTTGTGTCTGAATGCTAAGGTGACTTTTATTTGTTTAAAATATGTTGCACCAGGATAATCCTGAAGAGGGAACTGTTCCTCAGCAGCATGAATTGTAGTGCAAACTATCCCTCCAAATGCAAGCATGGTCTCCTGTGTGCTGAAAATACAACCAAAGTGCTCATTTTATTTGCAATACTCTGAATAAAACTATAAGTTTGCTGATATTAATTATTAAATGAAAGAGTAATTAAAACTGTAATATAATTTTAGCTATAAAAAGGTAACATTACCTTAACTAATCTCAATTTATATCTAGAAATTCAAAAGTCCATTATCCTTATTCAATTAACAGTAGGCAGAAAATACTTCAAGGGAAAAAATGAGGATTCCTTGATTTAGCTGATTTGGTTTTTTAAAAATAATCTTTATTTGATACTTTTTTCCCCAATTAAACTACTAGAATGAAGCCTGCTGACACTGTTCTCGATTCTCTACATATTTGAACCTGATGACTGTCGGATAAGTTAGGGTTCCTCTCACTAAACACAGACCCTCTCAGTGTATGTCTCTCTGTTGGAGCTGCTTTCCTCATCTCACCCCATGCTCCTTAGACAGCAAAAGTAACTTCTAAGATGAGATTCCTCTCCTAAAATATTTAAAATGGAAGAGAAATGCTTTAGAAGTGCCTGTTCAATTACCAATGGACTAAGAACCGCCCAGAAAAAGATGTCCTTGTGATCATCACCAAAATATAGCTACATTGAATCCTCTTCTCACCGTCTTCTGCCTCCACCCTGTGAACTGGAAAAGCACAATTCGCTGAGAATTTGCACATAAGGTGACACCGAAGGTTGTCACCTGGGAGCTGTGTGCTGGTGCTGATGTGCTGGCAGAGTAGAATGTCTTCAGAGCTTCCAGAATTTCCTTATCAAGATACCCCGCAAACTTCTTTGAATATTGTTGTGCCAAACAGAGGCTGGCATTGAAGTGAAAGTATAAAACATAGGTTGATAGGATGTACGTTTAAGGTAAGGACCATCAGAGATACAGCCAACAGTGGAGGGAAGGTAGTTGTCTTTTTGGGTCTCATTCTTACACAATTTGTTTCGCTATGAAAATGTGTTTTCTGGTTTAGGCGTAAGGAATGCCGACCTTCAGTCGAGAGCAGGAAGAAGGTGTTTTGTCAGAACGTTATGACATTATGAGTCAGGAAAAGATTCCGATATTGTAGCAGACAAGTGGTTGAGTAATTGTCTGTGAATTTCGTGTCATGATGTGGCCAAGCCATGCTGAAAAGTTTCAAAGAACAAAACAATTACAGATACGAAAAAAAGATCTCTTTTGAAAGATCGCGAGCGTATATTTGGTGGGATAAATCACAGGCAGATCCAATGTCAAGAGCTTAAATCTAAGCAAAGTTGGATTGGAAGTGAGCATGCATTTGAACAACAAAACCCATCACAGCTCTGTGGTAGCCCCATTTGTCACCCTCATGAGATCTGTAAGTTAAAACTGGTTATTTTTCTTAATGTTAAGCTTCAGCAAAGCTCCAGTGTTACTTAACTCAGTGTGGGAATAAGTTCATTAAATGTAATGACTTGTATTAGGCAGGAGGCTCGACTAGCAGGTCGAGTTATTCCAAAACCCTGTTGTTTCCTGCATGTCTAAGGACCCAGCAGTTTTGTTGGTGTCTTTCCCTCTTGGGGCTGTGTGATCCGGAGCTGGTGGCGTTGGTGGAGTGTCAAGAAAGCCGCCGTGTCAGCCAGCCATGTCACTCCATCCTCGGGTCCCCACTGTCATCTTTGGTCCCAGTGTAATGCCAGGAGGAGAAGTTGTGAAGATGGTGGGCTGAAAGAGAAATCCTTTGGGGGATCCCTGGTCAATGGAATGTGCTGGTTTGTCCATCAGAAAGCTTTCAGGAGCAGCGATGGCCATTGCAATAGAAGGAGGGAGAGCCAGGTGTCTGGTAAATCGCAGTTCTTAAGAGAGCGAGCTTCTGATAAAATCCTTGGCGAGTAAAGCAAAGTTGTACTTGCAGTTTTGCTGGCTCCCTGAACCGGATTATTGTGTCATTGATCCAAGTAGGAAGGAGTCTGGTAGGCTGCCAGGATCTCCCTTCAGTTTTTTTTTTTAAGATTTGATTATAAAGATACGTAAAACAGATTAGAGAACCGTAACAAAAGGAGCGTGTCAGTTCTGTGAAATGATGTTTAAAGGATCGGGTGTTGCTGGTGGTGGTTGCCAGGAGATGCTTCGAAGGAGACTTCCTAAGGGCAGCAAGGAATCAAACCAAATTTTTCATTAATATTTGTTAATAGGATTTTGAAGATGCTCTTTTTTGTCCCTTTGCTTCTAGTTCTGTTATACCTAACCCTCTCCTTTCCCCAAATCTTGTCTAACTGTGGCAGCCGGCCGTGATCCAAAGCGCACCGAGCACTCCATGCCTCGGAGTGGTGAGTCTGTTCACAGTGGTGAACAGGAACCCTTCCAAGACGGAGCCCTTGGACGTGGTTTATAGCTCTCCAAAATGTGGATACTTTCTTGACTAAGCTGCAGTGGTTTGCTTAAGGCCACGAGGCCAGGTCTTACACATAGCAGTGTTTTTGACAGTAACAAGCAGGGTGGATGTAGGGGACAGCTTCAGGCACACCTATGCTTGACAGGAGAGGGCTGTTCCAGTGTTTCACTGTCTTTTAGACACAATAGCCGAGCTTTGCATGGAGAGGTGGAAGCACTGATAACATTTAATCTGTTTAAAAATTGCTGAGATGCCGTGGGTGTGCGCTGTGGCTGCAGTGGCGTGTAATGGCACGGGTCGGCCAGCAGTGCTCCTCTTAAAACTACAAGATTCACATGCCCAGGTAAGGACTCGTTGGGCACTTCTCCTACCGTCTGAACCCTCTGCTTGGTCCCCTGGGGAAAATTAACTCCAAGCACCCTTAAATACTAAAGAATAAACCAAATTACATGACCTTTAAATACTTGTAGCAAAAGTGATGAATTTCTAGTAACTTCTGGTATTTCCATTTCTTGTAATGCAGTATTTTCCATTGCTTGCAAAGCCTATTTTTGCGGGATGAGCTTTCAGGAGCTGATTTTGTTTTAGGTTGTAGAGGTGTACACTAAGGTTTAGTCTTGTCTGGAAGGATTCACATTTTAAGAGAAAATTTGACATAGTGAGGTCAATAGATAAATAGAGAAATTGAAGGTCATTTTGTTAAATAAAAGACAAAGTTCTTGAAAAAAAAGAAAAGCTGTTTTGGAAATCCAGACCAAGACAAATAGAACCCTCATTTTCCTCAATTTCTTCATGTTATTACTTAAAAATTTCAAGCTGGCTCTCCCCAAACCTGGAGTGTCTTAATGGTCCATCAGTTAGTGGCTGGAGCCTTTTGGTGGTCGGCATCGTCCCAGGAACCCTCTGTACATCTGGTTGGTACCCCTGAGCATTTTTATTTATGGCTTCCCCCATGCTTATTACCCCATTGCATCGGAAGGGCCCATGACTGGATTTTCTGTTCACCGGTAGCCTGGGAGATTCCAGTCTGCAGGAATATTTCTAACCTGATATTTGGAGAAGTCTGGCCAGTTCAGCCTTTACCACACATGATTAAAGACAGAGCACACCGTCTTACCAGAAGCATTGATAGGAGTGGTAGCTAGAAGACAAGGTGGAAGACTTTAAAAGAGACATCTTGAAAAAAATCAGAAAATAGGTAAATGTCCCAGCTTACTAAAATCATCTTTCCAAAAGTTACGACATAAAGAAGGTTCGCTGAAAGGAGTGTGAGCATTAGGAGTAGGCAAGCTTAATTCTTATCAGCTTTGGTGATGCTTGGTGTAATTAGAAAGGTTTTTTCTCTGCTTCTGGTGATGTCTTCTCTAGGACTGCGGTTTGTAGGGAATTCTTTCTGTGCCATTAATTCTGTGTCTGCCACTGCCCTGTGCTGCGTGCACGGCCCATCGGCAAGGGGCACACCGAGGGGCTTCGGGCAGTTGCGATAATGGTCACGACTGAGGTCCCTGTCAGCAGATTTTTGAGGTTCTGTCACTAATTAGCCCTAACTAGGTTAAAATCTGAATGGTGCTGATCACTAGAGGGCAGTCTGGGCTTAGGTGTGGCCGGGCGAACTGCTGCCGGTGCTTCCTGCGGCCTAAAACCCTGGGTGTGAAGGCGCAGCCCCTGCAGGGGCTGGCGTGGAGGGGTCTGTGCCAGCAGGTCTCCGGGCTCGGGAAATCGAAGTTACCTGGGGCTGTCGGACACCAAACCGTCCCGTTCTTTTTTATTTCTGTCACAAAGTTCCAAAACTGACTGGATTTCTCATGCAGAAGCGTGTTAGAGTTGGTGACGGAGGGCAGAAAGACAACTAACGGGGTGTGTAAGGAAGGGGGTGCCTGTGAGGTGGTGACGAGGGAAGTGGAGAAGCCACGGCAGCGGGGATGGGTTTTATACGGGCCGGCGAAAGGCCGGCAGCTAAGCAGTTCTGACATAGCTCTCAAGCATAAAAATCAACAGCGAGTGCTTGGTAAATAAAGCAAAGTGCTCCTTTTAAGAACTGTGTTAATTGGAATGAGTTTGTTGTGGAGTGGGTAACTCTCCCGCTTGCTCTGTTTGCAGAAGGACGTTCCGGACGGGCTGAAGGAGCTCTCTGACGGCTCGGAGGAGAGCAGCGACGCGCAGTCCGACTCGCAGAGCTCCGAGAACAGCAGCAGCAGCACCAGCAGCAGCAGCAATGGGTGCACTAACAAGGACGGGAAGAAAAGCAGGTGGAAAAGGAAAGGTAATTTTCCCTTTCAGGAGCGATGACTTTAACACAGTCTCTGTTAAAGGAGAGGGCTTTGAGGTTTTTGCCAGTCAAATCTTGTACAGACAGGCCGTTACAGTAGCCTGAGGCCTAATTTTACTGTTTGTGCTCCTGGAAAGATCTCATGTCGCAAGAGCAGCTTCACTGTCGAGGGACTCAAAGGTGTCTTTAATTTACTTACAGCTTGATGCAAGTCAGTGACCAGCTTGCTGTGCTGCAGACCTAGGAACAGCAGAATCATTTTCTTTCAGGTTTTCTCTGCCATCCCCCTCCTTTCCTGAGATGATTCTGGCCTCTCTTGGTGATGTTTGGATGCAGCACTGGCTAGCAGCGAGCACAGCAGCTCTGAGGTTACAGCCTGTTGTGGGAATCGAGGGGTCCCAGCAGGTCTGGGCTCCAGCCCTCCTGTTCTGTCCTGCTTTGACCTCTCTTCCCTCATAAACCAGACAATGTTTAGGTGTTCAATTCAGTTGAATATTAAATCATTTACAACCTTAAAAAATAAGGTAAATTTCAGCAATTTTTGAGGCTATATAGGTTCTGGATTTTACACGAAATAATCTGTTTGGTATTGCAGGGGAGTACCAAGCGGAGGTAAATGAATGCTTTTCACTCTGATGTGAATACTGATATCTTTGCCACTCTCAGGAGGCAATGTGTCTTGTTGGGTACTGTCTTATTATGCTGTTTTACTCTCTCAGGACCAGCAGAAACGAACACCTCTCAGCCACTGCATTGCAATAGTTACATCATATTAATAATAAACTTGAAGTTCCCACTTTTACTCCCCCCTAGTTCCCATGTCTGTTCATTTGACAAATACTGTCAGAATTTCCATTCTTCCTTCAAAATTCTGCTCATAAATCTCCTTATCTGTTTAGATGTCACATGCTGAATTAACAATAAAAAAAAAGTAATAGTAAAATGTGAGGATGCAACATACCTTTATCAGAAATTACTCGTTTTCTCTTTCCCTGGCTGCACCTCTCCCGTCTGGGTGTTCCTGCAGAGCTCTTGGTGCAGCTGCCGATGTTACAGCTTTCCCTTTAATCTGATCCTTTCCCTTTTCCGTTTCTACTCAGTCATGCACAGAATTTCCTGGCTGAAATGAAACAAAATCAAACACTTATTTCCAAGACAGTAGGATAATGTAGTGTAAGTGGTTTTCTAAAGCCACTGAAGCCTTGCGATAGAGCAGCGGGGTCCACCAAACCCTTCTGTCCATGAGGTGTGCAAGGCTTGTGGGGACCAGACCTTGCGTGGGGCTTCCCCTGTAGCCACAGTGCAAGCAACAAAAAGAAAGGAAATTGTTAGATAGGATTTGAGCCATTAAAACACCAGGAAAGTGCATGTTAAAAAACTAGAAGTAAGACTTGACTACAAATGCGTCCTTTTAAAGGAAAGCTGTAGGTAGTCTGGATAAAATACTTTCATTTCTCACAAAGCCTCTCAAAATACTTGCTCAGTAAGGGGTTTTTGGGTACATTGTCTACACCTCCAACATTATGTTATTATGTAAAAATTTGAAAGGGGAACGTGAACTTGAGAAAATGTATCTTACAGTGAGGTCATAACGTTTGTGTAGCTGTGTTTGTATACATCTCTATGACGTTTTATATACCCTGTTACCGGATGGCTGAACAACCAGGACCCTGTGTGGTTGGGGAACCAGAGGATGAAGGAAGGAAGTTCGTAGCCTGAAATGGGTAGCAGAATTTACCCACAGCTCAGAAGCAGAAAATTTAAAAATCACAGTTTCAGGACAAATACAAAAAAAGCAATTTTGGACTTCTTTGTTGTCTGATTGCCTTTAGGAATGGCGTTTTGACCTTCACTGTAAAGCTCATGTTTTCATGTGCTTCAGTGCACTGGAGGTCAAGAACTTCAGTATCAGAGGTGTAGTTCTGGTCAGTGGTGTTACCGAGTATTTTCCTTCTCTTCCTCTGAAGATTGCGTTCCTTTGTGTGAGTAACTCTTAATTATTAATGAACTTTCTGCTTAGTGTCACGCAGTGACCAGGCTTTAAGGGGAGATGACTTTATCCTTAAGCTTCCCTTCAAGAGACTTGTGAGCAACCAAGTGTGTGTTTGCTGAACCAGGGCTGGCGTTTCTGCACTGCTAAGGTTAGGGCTGGGGATGTGCTGAGCCACTTCCAGACCCAGGGGAGCTCCGTGGAGCCTGGATTTCACCTGTGCTAACACGGTGCTGCAGGAGTGAAAACTGAGGCACAGTCTTCCTGTCTGTACAACCCAGTTTCAATCCCATAAGCTGGCTGGCAGGATCTACAAACCTTTCCGAGTCCGTGCATCCCCCCTCCTGCCCACAAGGGCATCCCGTATTTCGGCCATTACGGGTCTGTGATGGATGCAAACAGAGCTGTGCTGCCTCAGCTGGCTGCTTCTCTTGCCTCTGGGTTTCGTGTCTTACAGTTAGATGGGAGTGAGCAGCGGTGGTGGAAGCTGCTCGACCTTTGTGGGACGCACAGACGCCTGGTTGGGGGCTGTTTGTTTCACTACACTCTGCTCTGCTCTGCAGCTTTCACCTCGGCTGAGCTGGCAGTGAGCTGTGGGCGCAGCTCTGGGCAGCCTGCTGCTCGCAAGCAGAGGAGGGGACCGCTCGTCTCGCTGAGCACCACGGTTTGGCCATCAGGATAAGGCACAAAGGGAAGTCTCCCCATGGACACACAGAGCCACTGGCTGGTTTGGGTTTGAAATACTGAAATGCTGTGCACAAGTAGGCGTGAGCTCCCTCAACAGGTGATGCTGCTTTGTGCAGGGGAATGGGTTGAAAAGCAGCGGCAGGCGTCAGAGCACGTTGCCTGATGGGCTGTGCATCTGGAAGGCAGAATGCGTTTTAACAGATGAACCGAGTGGCTGTGTTGAGACTTGCTGTGGCAGTGTTACCGGCGGGCAGACGGCCGTGAAGCTGACTTCATCTCAGGTCTTCCCCTGGACAGCAGCTTGGCCTCCTCCCTTGCCTTCTTGGTTCCTAATAGGTTTAAGAAATGGCTACTTGTAATTCTGCATGTTGCACTGGGAAAGTAAGGCGATATTTCTGGAAATACTTAGGTCTCTGAGGCCACTTGCCAAAGATGAATTTCATGCTTCAGAATGTAAATCAGCCATGAGGTGCTTTGCACTGACAGACTTCCCCAGCAAAATCAAAATTTCTCTTAACATACTTAGAGGTTTAGCACATTCCTCACAACACGGAGCTGAAACCCCTGGGCACTGGGCGTGGGGCTGGAGGGACAGCTCTGGAGGGTCCCTTTCTGCTCTGCTCGAGGCGGCTGCAATTGCACGTTGTGACCCATCTCTGCTGTGTTCTGTGCCGTTTGGAAGGCCCGGGGGCACGACGACTTCATCTCGACTTAACTTGAGCGATGCACTGTGCGTTCCTGCTGCTTCTGTTACAAGCAATGAGTTACGCTGACACAGAGGGAAAGAACACTGGGTTTATCTGAGTGTTACACAGCTGAGCTCAAACGTCTTTTCTTTGCAGTCAGCTCTGCTCACTTGGCCCTATGAAAAGGAAGTGCTTTCTTTCAGATGCTAAGTAGCAGAGGCCACCATGAACATGAGGAACATGATGGACAGCAAGACGCGTTTGTTCAGTGCCTTACACCGTGTTAGGTTTCCTTTCGGCATCAAATTGATTTTTCTTTTTTATTTTCTTGGGAGCCACCAGAGACTCCAGAAGATGACGGAATACAACCAGTGTTCTGGTTGGTAGCGCTTCTGCGGCAGCTCACAATTTGAGGGCTCTGAGAGGTGCTTTCTGTTACATCTCGCTGCTGTGATACGAGCTGGGGCTGCTTTCTTCGGTGACTCTGTGACTCTGTGATTTCTGCTCCTCTCTGTTTTTAGCAGAGCAGGATGAGCCGCACATCTTGGAGCGAACCCAACGTCATTCCAAGCCATTACGTTTCTCTTACTTTAGCTGCACGAATTGCTTTTAAAAGCAGCAGTTGTGACTGTGCTGAAAACCAGGATAGTTTCCTAAAGGAAACAATGTGTGGAGGCTTATTCCAGAGCAAGACAACCTTGGTGCATCTGCCAGCCGTGTTTGGCACCCAGGTGAGGCAGCGCCCACAGCACCTGGAAGCCAGGCAGGACGCGAGGGAAGAATGAATGGAAAACGGAGCCAGGACGCAGTGGCCATCTTCACTAACCTGATGAGGTCCAAATTAAGATTACAACTCATACAAGTGCATATTCGCTACGTTTAGGAAGGACAAAATAAAGGCACAAGCACAAAGCTGGAAGGAGCTGGTTGGGCAGGAGCTCTGGCAAGAATGCTGCAATAGCACAGACCATGATCGAGTCAGCCCGTGGCAGCTCTGCGGTAGGGGTAAGGCCGTCAGGGAATACGCTGCCAGGAGAACAGCTTGCAAGGCAGGAATTGCTCCGCTGTGCAGCGAGCACTGATGGTGCCTTAGCTGGAGCCGTACGTCTGATTTGGGGCACGGTTCTGGAAAATAAAACATACAGACAATTAAAGCAGGGTGCAGAGAGCAGGCAAGGAAAGGGCACACGTGGCAGCTCACGGCATCTCCGGTCTCAGTCCTGGCAACTGTGCTGCCGCCCGGTGAGCTGAGTCAGACGTCAGGTCCCATGGAAAACTGCTAGTGGAGGAGGAGAAGGCGGTTTGCTTTTGGTGGGATCTGTTAGGAGATCTGCCCTGGGCCCACAGGAGGGTGAGGGCAGCGTGCAGTGGGGAGGGCTGCAGAAATTCCCGGCTGAACAAAGGGAGCAAGAGCTGAGAAGCAGGACCGCTTTTGGGAGCCCTGGACTGGCGAGGTGCTGTCTGGGATTGGTTTTCTTCCCTGCCTCCACCAGAGGAGCGACAGCGGCGGTGGCACAAGTGTGGATGAGCTGCTGGAGGGCTGGGAGCACAGAGCTGCAGTGCCTGATGCGAGGCTGTGCTGCCAGAGTCGAGCAATACCGGCAAAATTCAGCTATTAGAAAAAAAAACAGGGGGAATGGCCCACCACGGAGTGCATTTCAGTTCTGAGTTGACCCTGTTGAACAGCCTCTGTTTACTCCTCTGACAGGATACCTGTGGAAAAATTATTTCCTGATTTCAGCCTGTGTCTGGCTTGGATGGTTTCCGAACGCTAGCGGCAGCCAGGGCGTGGTGTGCCGCACCGCAGGAAGCCGCCCTGCCCAGAGACTTCGCACCCTTCGGAGAAGCTGCCGGTTGCTGGATGTTCCCCCGACCTGCGTCTCATTTTGAGGCATTTTTCAAGTTTTTCCCTGAGCACATCAGCTCCTTAGGACTATCTCAGAGTATTTCTGCATTGAGCAGCACGCCCCCAGTAACAGCCGCTTGCCAAGGCAGTGCCAACACGCCGGGGTCTTCCAGCAGGTCCCCGTGCGTCCCCGCGGGCACTGCTGGCACAGCAGAACAAGTGTGCCACGATCCTTCTGGCCTTTGCCATTCTCTTTGTGTTGCTGGATTTTCGCTCGGTCCTTGTGAACCCTCTGCCCATCCTGCTTTCATTTGCTGAATCTTCCTCAGTTTCACCCCATCTTTTCTCAGGTCAGTGGGCAGAAACACACGGTTCAAAACGTGTTCTGTGAACACACAAAGTGAGGTCTTCTCTTTTCTAACAGCTCAATGGTTTGTGCTTATTCCTTTCCATCGTATTTTACAACAGTCTTTGCTCTTTTACCTGGTGATGAGCGGAGCTGGAGTTACATCTGGCGAGTGGGACCCTTGTCCCGAGCCCCAGTGGCTGTTTCAGAGTTCCTCGTGCGGGCTGCACGGCTCCGCTGTTCTTCTTTGCTCCCTGTGTTGCCCTCCATCTTCATGGAGTTGCCCCTGTTGTCTCTGTGCCCCTTCCCGTGGCACCGTGGGGTCCGTTTGCAGCTCTTTGCAATCGCGTTTACCCTTCTGTTCTGCAGAAGAACGTCTCATGGCAGCAAGCTGCTCTGCCTGCTTGATGGGTCGTGGCTGATGAATGGCATCGCTGGAGCGTGCTGCCGTGGGCACCCTGCTGGCCGTCTCCTTCACCCGCTTGCTAAAGCAGGCAAATTTATTTCTAAATCTTGAGCCCTATTTGATGTCCGATAAATATTTTCTCCAGAAGGCTGTAATGGTTAATTTAAGTGACCTCTTTGCCCCTGGCATGTGTTTTGCCCTGTTTAATTTCCTTTTAACCAGTTTCTCTGTTTCACTGTGGTTCTTTTTATGCAGTGATCAGTATTACATGTATTACGTGACATGGCACATGAAATGTTTTTAGAGATTTCCTTCTAGATGTAAAGGCAAAAGCAAACTGTGCTCACTGGGAAGTCAGAAACTTCATGCAAGAACAAGATTTTCTAGCCTGGGTTACACGAGAGAAACTTCAAAGTCAGAAACAGGTTCTTTACTCTTTAAAAGACTTTTATAAGGGTGTGTGCTGGGGCTCCTGATAAGCTCCCTCTTTTGGCAAAGTGTGAAAACGGGCGTGTGGTGCGTGGCCCCGTGTCATTCCCCTGTACGGGGTCCAATTCACCCCTCCTGACAAATTGGCCGTTTTCGGTGACTTTTTGTGCTGCTGTGTCGGTGATCAGCCGTAGGAAGTGAGCAACCACACCAGGGGCTTCCCCCGCGTGCCGCTTGCTTTGCTGGTGATTTCTTTAGTTTTTGTTTTGCAGCGCCTGCTTCCTTTCTCTGTTATTCTCCTTTTCCTCCTCCTCGTCTCGCTGCCATCCACTGCAGCCCCGCCTCGAGGAGCCCCAGGAACCTGCCGGCCCCGCTCGGTTGGAGGCTCTGAGCCCCTGCGGGCTCCCTGGGGACACCGCAGCACTTCTCAGCGCTGAGCTTATCGCTTTGCCACCCGAGACGACTTGGGGCAGGCAGTAGGAACATCTGCCTGCTCGCTTCCCCTTCCCCTTCCCCCCGTAACATCGGTTTTCTTTGGAAATACAAAATGAAAGCACTAAAGCTGAAAGAGTTAAGCACGTGTGGTGCATTTGAATAAACCAGCGACACGAAACGTCTGCGTTCACTTTAAATAAGTCGTGTCTGACGGCTCAGCCATGAGACCCTGGCAGACGTTATGGGCCCGTGTCAGCCCGTGTTTCGTGAGGGGGGTTGGAAACATGCAATGAAGGTCAAGAGCAGAAGATACTTCAATAAAATGTCTGTACAAAACAAAACAAGACACAGAAGATGCACTGAGCTTCCAGCTCCTGGATTCCTGGTGCTGTTTTCCCTCCCAGGCTCTCCAGGGAATGGGAGACAGGGTCTGGGGGCTTGGAAACCAGGCTTGTGCTCTTGGGGTTGATCTCTTTTGAAGCCCCAGCTGTCGGCTGGTGGGGTTACAAAGATGATCACGTTCCTGCATTTCCAAACAGTGGCTGAGTGGAGAGAAGAGGCACGGTGCCTGCTCCGGGGGTGCAAAAAGCTGGGACTGTACCCGCTGTCAGGCGAGCAAGAGCACACAGCAGGGCGATGCGACTGCCCCAGCTGCAGGAGAAACTGCCGGAGCTTGTTGGGTTTCAGACATTCAAATCAGTCAGCGCCAGGGCATAAATGTGCAGCCAACGGGACTTTGCCAGCTCTGGGTCTTACTACTTAATTTTGGCGTGATAGCTTTCAGCCTGCTGCCCCTGTGTAAACGCCTGCTTTATCTTCCCGGGTCCGATTCTTGCCCGTCACGTAGCTCTGCACCGAAATGAAATGATCCCAGTCTGCTTAAGGAGATAGAATAAGGTGCTGCAATGGTGAATGGCCCAAAAAGCCTTTGCACAAAATATTTCCAAATTCTGATCCTTGGAAGGCACCTGTCATGGGCCGCACACGGTAGCTCCTCCTCACTGCGACTGCAGAGGCAGTGACTTGCGCCGAGTGGGACCCCCGCCTGCGTCAGCCGCAGTCGCAGGGCGCAGAGCAGCTGTGCTGCAGAGAGCCGGCACGGCTGTGGCAGAATCGTGCCACGAGCTGCCTGGGAGGAACATTTCCTTTCCTCACTGCATGCCTCTGCAAGGATTCTTTTGGTTTCCTTCAGCAAAAGCCCCGGTTTCGCTGTATTGTTACCTATTAAAATAGCTTGCGTTTAATACCCCAGAAGTTGCTGTGGGAAGCGTAACGAAAGCAGAAAGTGCAAACAGCTTCAGCTCGCTCCCAGCTGCCGTGCTTCGTCTCTGGCGGGTGTTCTGCAGCCAGCACTGTGCGAAACTGGAAGTGACTGAGCCTGCAAGCGGCGGGACCTCCTGGCAGCGACAGCTCTGACCGCGGGGTGAGCAGCGGTGGCGCTGGCAGCTGTCCTCGGAGGTGCCTCCGTGAGCCTTGCTGCTCTTCTCTTTGACAGGGGTAGAAGGATTTCTGTGCGGCACCAAGTTTGCAGTTGCACGTTGATTTGCTCTGCCTTAAAATGACCGGAAGGACGTTCAGTTCCAGTTAGAAAGATTCCTTTGGTGTTGTGCTCTGCGGCAGCGGCTCTGGAACGCAGCACTCCGACAGCGCCACTTCCTGGACCGAGCGCCTAGACAGAGCTCAGCAGACTCCTTCCTCGTTAAAAAAAGTCACCCTGGTTTAGGGATAGCCCCAATTCAGGCAGAGTTTGGGTGCTGGCTGCTTTCCCATCTGGGCAGTGTTTGAGGTACGGATGCCAGCTCGGCCGGGCCCTTGTGATGGGAACCCTCCCCAGAAGCTCCGGCGGCCGCGGTGCAGCTCCGCGCTGGGCTCAGGAGGAGAGCTCTCGGCGGCAGAATGCGGGTTGCTGCTGAGAATCAGCGAGGTGGATGCAGACCGGGGCGGGCAGCGAACAGACGAGATGTGCTCCCCTTATCGTGTTTTGCCTGGAGGCTTTGACTTGAGCTCTCCGAAGCTGCAGGTTAGCTCGATGTGACATTATTTTTGCTCATATGCATATAAAACAGGAAGCGCGTTCAGATAACATCAGCAGCCACTTCCTTATATGTGCAAAAATAAAGTGCTCTGACAGCAGCAGAACTGACACTTTGATTTGAAAAAGGATAGCAACCTTGCATTGGGGACCCACATGGGCGCCGCACTGAGCCAATCCGCAGCACAGAGGAAAAGATTTGAAACAACCCTGGCACGCTGTCGTCCGTGCATCTGCGCCTAGGCGGAAGGCTGGAGGAAGCCCGGAGCATTGATTGCAGCTTTCGAGAGGAAGAAATGATGTTCACGGAGCAGCTTCACGCGATCCCACCCGAAGGTAAGATGAGGCTGCTTCAGCAGGCAGCCGCTGCGGATTGGCACTTGAGGGGAAGAAGCGGGTGCTTTCTCGGCTCGGATTCCTCGAGCGGCGGTGAGACAGAGATATCTTTGCTTTGGCCTTGAAGCGAAACAGCTCCTCAGCTGTCGTCCTTTGAGTTCGACAATAAAAGCAAAGCCCTTTTGGACACAGTACAGTACTCGTAAAGGCTACCGCCAAGACTCTCTGGTGTCGTGTTCTTTCAGATCATCTTGAAACTCCAAGCGTAAAGGCCTCGATTCCAGATGCTTTTATCACCTTTTCACCGAGGGCGACTGGCAAGCACTGTGTTGCAGCGTGCTCCGTGAACAAGACGCGCAGTAACGCAGCGTTAGGTCCGTGGGCGCACCTCGTTTGTACGTCCTGGGTCGTTAAGCTCCAGTTTCCTGACACAGGCTGTGCTTACGGCGTCTGGCAATGAATGTGTGTGACTCAGTCGCGTTTCTGTGGTCGGCTGCAAAACTTCACTTGGCTCGAGTGCAACAGCAGCAGAGCGTGAACTTGGCTTTGCGAGCTGGTACAAATAAATAAAATCCACTTCGTTCCAGTGTAGATCTGCCCAGACTTTCATGGCTCCTGACAATAGAAATAGCTGCCAAAATGGGGTTTTCCTGTAATTCCTGACGTGTCGGATGTTCCTGGGGCACGCTTTCTGATCAGAGGCATCCTGAAGGAGAAGGATCGTGTGTGGCTTCTGCAGCTGCTGGGGGACCATTGTGACCACAGGTCTCTGCAGCAAAGCACAACCTGTGCTTGCTGTATTAGAAAGGGGAAAAAATCAGATGTTAAAATGAAGGTTAAGGGAAAAGGAGGGAGCAAACTGGGCACAGTTACAGATGGTCCTGCTCCGTCAGCCCGTTACCAGCTTGTTGGTGTTCTTGTACAACAGACACACACTGGTGGAGCCCTCGTGGCTCCTCAGCGGTCAGGTTTTTTACAACCAGATTGCTGCTCAAGTTTGTCTGACGTTCATTTACTGAAACTAGAATATTTTTGTAAGGTTAAAACAGGATTTCACCATGAACTCCTTAAATAGGACAGTGACCAATACCTGGCGTAGTTAAACGCCTACACTTGTTAGGTTCACTGCCAAAGGCCCGTACCTGGGAAAACAGACATAAAACTCGATGCCATACCTGAAATTCCGAGCTTTTAGTACAGAGGCAAGTCTCAGGTCCCGGCACAGGGAAGGCCAGCTCGCAGCTGGAGGGCGTCACCGGCCTGTGCTGTGGAAGCTGTGCTCTGGCGGTGGCCCTCAGCTGCCGTAATTAACACTCCTGGGCTGGTCAGGGCGCTGGCCTCAGAAAGGGCTTCGCTGCAAAAAAGAAATGTAAAAAAAGATCTCTGTTTGGGTTATGTCATTTTGTTTCTTCCTGCTGAAGATTCGGTTGAAATGGCAGCTTTTGTGAATTCAGGCGGTTCCTGCTGGTGCTCGTGACTCACGAGGAAGCGGGTCCCGAGTGTCACACTGAACATTTAGCGAGCAGTCTGCAAATGCAAAAACGTTCCTTTTCCTTCATTTTGGTTAGCGTTTTGGGGTGACCTGTGCATTTTCACTACGGGCTGCAAGCCTCCCGGGGGTGATTGTGAGCTCGGCCAGACGTGGCAGCAGCCCCCCGATCCGCAGAGCGTCAGCAGCCGGCGGTGGTCACGGCCCCGGCCCCAGGTTCGGGGGGCGTTCGGGTGTGTTGAGGGACGGCTTACGGAAGCAGGCTGCACACCAGCAGGTTCAGTGCCGGCCTTTCCCGGGGCAGATGCTGCCTCAGGGGCTGCAGGGAGCGAAGGGGTCGGAGATGCTCACCCCCACCTGCACCAGCCTTTCAAACCCGGCCCCGCTTGCTCGTCATCGTACCCGTGGGCAGGACGGGCCAGCCCTCGCTGGACGGGCCTTGAGGGCAGCGTGTAGAAACTCGTGTGAAGTCGCTGCTCTCAGGGCTAACGCCTTTTCTTCCACGACTGGAAGTCCCAGGGCTTACTGAAGCTGTTTGGGGGTGCCCCTGAGTATTCCCATGGGTGTGATATCTGTAAGGTGCCGCATGGCCCCAAGGTATTTCCGCGGAAATGCAGGGCAGCGTGACTTCCCTGTTCACAAAGCTGAGGGGTGGGCAGCCACCCACCACGGCAGGCACTTGGTAGGAAGAGAGCCTGGGGCAGGGCTCCCGTCGCTGCAGGGAGGGCAGGTCTGACCCCAAAGCCCCCGGTTGTGATGAATGGAGGGGCTCGGCCGCGGAGCTGCCGGCGGCGAGGAACTGAAAGCTGCTGCGGGTGGCTGCAGCTGCTCGGGGCCATCAGCGGAGCCCCAACACCACTTCGGTGCTCAGCTAGAGACTAGAGGAAATCTGTTGTGTGGGTGTTTGTGGAGGATCGATGTGCCGTCCTGTTTTGTCCGGACCTTCCAGCTGCACTGCATCGCAGTAAGGGGCTGGGCAGGACGGCCTCAGCGCCTCTTGCTCCGTAGCTGAGGCGGGATGAGCGCGGGTTACCCCGTGTCACAGGAGCACACGGAACAGCGGGTTTCAAACCAAATCTCGGTGGCTTTACTCTCAGCTCCGTGTTCTGTGTCCCGGTAGGTTTTTACGTGGGGACGGGCGTGCCAGGTGCCTGTCCTGGAAGAGAGGCGTGCTTGAAGCTGCTCGGCGGCCTGCTGCTCCTCCGAGCTCTGCCCTCGGAGAAGGGGAATACAAGGTGGAAAGCAGCCGGGGGGCGAGGCGGCTGCGCACGGGGAGCACCCGCACTGCCAGGGCTCCCCAGGGGCTCGGAACAAAGCTCACCCCCGGGAGGTGTCTGGGATCTCCGTACATGAAGCCATTCCTGAGTAAAGCCTGATTTTCTCCTTCTGTGGGCACGGCGGGATCCTCCTTTAACCTCTCGCCACCTATTTTTGTCCTTGTGCCTTTAAACCGGGCTGGTTGCTCAGAGCGAAGCAGCACCGGGGTTTTTTTGAAGGCTGTGTGCCGCGCTGCCGAGGCTGCGTGTTTTCCACGTCCGCGTGCCTGCGAAACCTGGCTTGGGCAGGGCTCTGCAGGCAGAAACCCCCAGCGGTGGGGGAGCATCAGCCGTGCTCCCGGGCAGGAAAACCCCAGCCCGGGCTCAGACGTGCTCAGGGAAGCCCGGCGTGCTTCAGGGCAGCAGCAGCGTGCAGGAGCCTGACAAGCGTGGATTTTGCAGCGTTTCAGCCCGAGCAGTCGTCCTGTTGGCTCAGGGGTTTCAGGCTGTCGTCCCCTCGCTGCTCCGCTCTCCCATCCCGCGTGACCCCCACTCCTCATTCAAGGGCCGTTCTGTCCTTACTGAGCTTCCCTGGCTCACCGGGTGATATTTAGACCTGGGATGGAAGTGGCACAGGGTTTTCCAGACGAGGCACGTTTGGGTTTCCTGTCGTTCTGCTTGCTCTGACCCCCGTTGACCGGAGGCTTTCCGAGGAGCGTTTGCCCTGCTCCCAAGGCAGCTCTGCTCTGACGCCGAGCGCCGTGCGGGTCGGCCCCTGGGCGCCGTCGGTCGGCTTTGCACGGCGCCGGCAGCTCCGTGCACATCGCGTCTCTCGTGGGACTTGGCCGTGCGGTGGTGGCTGCCGTAAGCACTCCGAGTTTGGTTGAGATTCCTGTGTTCAGCCTGTACCTACACACACCACAGAGCTGTAGGGCGGTGAGGGGTCTGTGGAGCTGTTGGATGCTGTTGGATGCAGCCTTTGCCCTGAGCGACTGACAGCCTCTTGCTTTGGCCACAGAGGGTACAGAGGTTTTAGCCCCACTAAAATCTGACCTTAAGAAATGGACGACATGCGTCCTGAAAGCCCTGGCTGGGGATACGGGCCTGCGCCCACCACACTGGAACTGCCATTTCACCCACACTTCCCTGATTTATATATAATATATATATAATATACATGATATTTAGCACATTTTTTATTTTTAACTGTTTCCTTCACTTCTCAGTTCTTTGTCCCGTGTGCAGTGTGGTTGCACATGGCTTCTGGTGTCTCTGTAGCGATCTGCAGTTTTCACTCAGGTCAGCTCTGTGTTTCCATCACTAGTGGGAAGTGAAACCTTTGGAAAGCGCAGTACACCAAGCAGTGCTTCAGGCCGTCACTGTTCCCAGTGAGAACAGCACGGTCACGCTCCCTGCTCTCAGCTCTCGGCATCTTCCAGTCCAGGAACGAATCCTTCCCCTCTCAACGCACGCCCCGCGGCAGTTCCCTGACTTTCAGAGCTGTCAGAGCTTTTGCTGGTCGCCACGTAGGGCTGCGTGGGCCGATGTCTTCAAGACTTTCCATTTTCCTTCCATCTCGTGTGGACAGATGCCTGAGGGAGATGCCTGCTTCCGACGCAGCCGGTGGCTCAGACCACAAACACCTCAGCAAGTGCGAAGCAAGCAGCTGTGCACGTGGCTGTGCTGTGGATGCCGTCCCTGCCTCCCGTGCCCAGCCTTTCCTCCCTGTGGCCGCGGTACCGGTGCATGGGGCTGGGGACAGTTCCCTGTCTGCCACGTGCCGCGGGTGGGCCATGAAGCGGCAGCGGCAGTTCAGTCTGCCCGCCGGTCTCTTTCACTTGCCAAACCTCAGTTTTTGGGGTCGGTTTCTCTATTTTCAGTGTCTGTCTGGAGAAACGGGAATGTCTTTTAATAGCAGCAAGATATCTTCAGCTGCAGCTGAGAATAAAGAGCAGGAAAATGGATTTTCTGTCCACTTGAAGGCCTCTTTCTGCAAGTGTAATGCATTGCCATTACACTTGAGTGTAATGCAGTGCCTCGGCCCGGGGCTTGAGATGTGACTGTGCAGTTTCCTGCTGTAAAAGAAGAACAGTTTTTTGTTGCCATGACATGACGCCCGCTTTCCTGAGCTCCAGGACTCTCAGCTCAGCTGATCTGCAGAGCAGGGCAAGGGCACGGCTCACAGCAGCAGTCCCGGGGCCAGCAACGAGAGCGGTCCTTACGCGCTGTTGGCTCTCCCCCAGCAATCGGTTTGGGTGTGGGCTGGCACTGAAGCTCACAACTCTTCCTACACATGGGCCTTTCTGTTCCTGGGCGGGTGTTCGCATCTGGAGTGAATCAGGAAGAGGAGTTAATCAGGAACGACTGCACGAGGAAGAGCCGTAAGAGCTTTATTTTGACAGTGGTCTGTAGAAAATGGTCCCTAAATAGCAGAGAAGAAACTAAATTTAATCGTAGCTAAATTTCCTGCTCTCCGATAGAAAGCCCCAAGCCGGACACGTTGCAAACCCAACTGGATCAGCACCGTGCTGGAGGCTGCACGTGGGATTCCTGCCCCTCGGGACCTCACGAGGACAAGTGACAGCAGGTAGAAACAGATAGGGGAATACACAGAAACAGGTCGTGTTCCTCTGTATGGCTACACTTTGACCCCTCATTTAGGATTCCAAGCCACGGGCTCGCCAGCCAGCCGTGCTTACCCCATCGCCTGCGCTGGTGTTGCACCAGGTGATCACGGGGGTCGTCTCCCTTCTCCAGTTTCCCCGCATAAAAGTTAGCTGGAGAATTCCTGAATTGCCCAAACCAGCCGCGTGGGGTTTCACCGACCAAGAAAAATGTTACTTCGCAGGGTGAGAATCAGGAAGCTGCAGTGCCGTGAGCAGTTCGTGGTTCTTCAAAGAGTGAGATGCTTGTGGTACTGCCATCTCAGCAGCACCACAGTCACAGCCCGGGCTTGTTGCTCTCGTGTGCCCGTGAACCACACAGAAATGAAACGATCCCCTCCTGGTCTTTACACCGTCCTTAGAGGCTCGTTCTCAGGCTCGTGTGCCTTGGCAGCTCCCCGAGGTTCAGCGGACCAGCCTAGAAGAGAGGGATCTGGGGGTCCTGGTAGACAGCAAGTTGAATATGAGCCAGCAGTGTGCCCTGGCAGCCAGGAGGGCCCCCCGTGTCCTGGGGTGCATCAAGCACGGCATCGCTAGTAGGTCGAGGGAGGTGATTGTCCCGCTCTACTCTGCGCTGGTGCGACCTCACCTCGAGTACTGTGTGCAGTTCTGGGCACCACAGTATAAAAAGGACGTGAAACTGTTGGAGAGTGTCCAGAGGAGGGCGACGAAGATGGTGAAAGGCCTGGAGGGGAAGACGTACGAGGAACGGCTGAGGGCACTGGGCCTGTTCAGCCTGGAGAAGAGGAGGCTGAGGGGAGACCTCATGGCAGCCTACAACTTCCTCGTAAGGGGGTGTCGAGAGGCAGGAGACCTTTTCTCCATTAACACCAGCGACAGGACCCGCGGGAACGGGGTTAAGCTGAGGCAGGGGAAGTTTAGGCTTGACATCAGGAGGGGGTTCTTCACTGAGAGAGTGGTTGCACACTGGAACAGGCTCCCCAGGGAAGTGGTCACTGCACCGAGCCTGACTGAGTTTAAGAAGCGATTGGACTGTGCACTTAGTCACATGGTCTGAACTTCTGGGTAGACCTGTGCGGTGTCAAGAGTTGGACTTGATGATCCTTAAGGGTCCCTTCCAGCTCAGGATATTCTATGATTCTATGATTCTATGTGAGACGCCTCGCAGGCACAGGCAGCGGGGGAGCTGCGAGCGACGGGCAGACCTCTGCGCGATCCCGGCGTTGGATGTGCTCCCTGAGCAGGGGGCAGGATTTTAAAGCTGCTTGTTTTTAGCTCTTGGAATACCTCTTGACAGGGACAGGCTGCAGGAGAAATGATCGAAGAGACCCGAGAGCCAATGAATTGATTGTGTTCCGTGTATAATGTCCCTGAGAGCTGAGGAAGAGGGCAGCCGTGCTGGCCCCCCTCTGCACTCACACGGTGGTGATTTGCAGCGCACGAAGCTGGAGGGGAGTTCAAAGAAACGTGACCACATCTTCCCTGCTTCAAACGCCTACGTCTGCTTCCTACACGGCTCACGTCTGGCCACCTCTGATCAGCTCTGTGCTTGAGTCAGCAACCTAGAAACGTGCTCTGGTGTCCCGTAACAAAGCACCTGAAGCTCACGGTCCCAGTACGTCGGCCTCTAAGCAGCTACCGCAGAGGTGCTCAGGGCCAGCAGAGCCCTCGGAAGATTTCCTCCCCTGCCTCTGGTCCCCGTGCCCTCTTCCCTGGCCTCATGCATACGGATGTCGGCTTCTTCAGGAAGAATACTCCCATACCAGTTGAGTTATGTAGCAAGGGGACTCTCTTAAAAGTAGACTGTTATTAGACTGTGTGTGCTGCAGTTTCTGCTGTATTCGCTTAAAGCTGTCCATTCCTGGGAATCTGGGGACTGCCATGCACAGGTACGTGGTTTAGTACAAGCAAGTGGCTTTCTGTGTCTCCCCGAGATGTTAGCTAGCTGTCCCTGAGCCGAACTGCTGAACTGTGTGGCAAGATCTCAGGGCAGGAAGGTGCTGCGTGTGCACTCAGCAGATCTGCCTCAATTTCTGCTTCCACGGTGCCTTGCCAGTGCAGTCCCGCTCCTCCGATCCTAAATTCACATCCTGGCTTTTTACACCAGAAGGAGCCCTACAGAAGCCAGCAAATTCTGCGAGCGGGGTGCCAGCCTTTTGAACGGCCGCGTCTGCCGAGCAGCCAAGTGTTCGTGCCTCGTGTGCCCCGTGCCGTGGGGCCGTGACCTGCCCCGCTTCCTCCTGCAGCCCTGCCGGCGAGAGCGCCCACGGTGAGGTGGCCTGTTGTGCAATTAATCACCCTCCTTGCTCACGGGAGCGATACCGAAATACCTTCCATGCTCCTTTTTTAATTGAATGTCTGAAAAGTGGGAGGGGAGAGATGCTGTGCTGCTCCCAGCGGCAGGAGGTGCTGGCATGGCAAGGTCCGTGGCCTGCTGGCCTCCCTCGAGATGTTACCTGAGACTCTGCCTGCTTTGCAGGTTGTAAATTTTCCTCCTAAAGGACTCAGAAGTTGAGGAATAACCTGTTCAAATGACACCTTCTCTTTGGTTTCTGCACCTTGACCAAGATCCAGAGAATGAGGATACCTGCGGGGAAGGAAAAGGGCCGTTTCAGAGGGTCCCCACAGCAGGAGCTGTGCTCACATTGAGCAACGGACGGACCCTGGGAAGGGAACAGTTGTTTGGGATCAGCCACATCACCACGGTCCGCTCTAGGAGTTGAATGTTAGTGCTAGAACCTTGTCAGCTGTGAGAGACTAACATAATGGCCCTGTTCAAAATAAATCTGACACGCTTAGTGACCATTTTCCTGTCTTCCCTCGTATCGCAGACTGCAGGAGCCTCGTGGGTTCGTGTCTCAATTTCCCTACCTGACGTGTAGTGAGAGCACCAGACCTGCAGGTGAAACTCTGCAGGATGGGATCGGGGCTGGCTCCTAACCACCGGTCGCTGTGCTGGCTGAGACCACAGAGCCGCGTGGCGCTGGGAAGAAAGCGGCAGGATTTCTTCCATGCGCCCTCCTTGCTCTTCGTCTCAAGGCCGCCACCGGTGGCCACCGGTGCCAGCCGTGTTCACGTGCAGGCGTCACCGTGCGCCTTTGCCCTTGTCAGCTGGTGGCACTGGGCAGCAAGGTGCTGCCAAGGCACAGGTAACTCCTCATCAGCACTGCTCCTCTCCTCAGGCTCTGCTGGTCTTCACGTGGAGCGTTGCAGGTGTCTTCTACAGACGTAGGATGGTTTTTCTCACAGCCCCGTTCGCCTTGGGGCGACCTGCAGGGGCCGATCCAGAGAACATGTGTGCCGTCGGCAGAAAGCACGCAGCAGCAGCACCTGGATTCCCTGCGGCAGGAAGCTTGGGCAGGACGAGCTGCTACAGTGGGCTCTTGGTCTTACACACGCTGGCCTTGACCTGAATAATTCCATTTCTGCTTTCCAGGGTCCCAAAGGAGAGGAGCTAAGGGGTACTGCTGAGTTCTTGGAGTTGTAGAGGTGCTTTTAGGAAGGGGGAAGTGTTCATGGCATGGAAATGAAAGGAGCAAATGCTGAAAGCTTTCCACTGATGTTCCACATGCTCCTTGGAAGCGTAGCGTGTCCAGACTGCAGGAACCATGCAGCTGGACGGGACGGCAGTGTTGGCAGAACACAGCCTCGCCTGCTTGGTGAGATCGGAGAGCAGCAGCAGCCCAGGTCAGCTGCCAAGTGGCTCCTGGTGAGAGCTGGCTGTTGGTCAGCCATGGCAGCGACAGCTCCTGTCGAATACCTGGGCTGCCGAAGTGCATGGCCTGAATAACTTCCATTTAGCAGTCACCCTCAGCAGTCCTCGCTTTTCCCTAAAGGCACACAGCTGCTGTCATATGGAAAAACATCTCGGAACGACTCGCTGGCGTTGGCTAAACTGGTGTCTGCTGAGGTAACCAGCACTCAGAGCTGTCATTTTCTAACGTGCATGTAAAACAGCTACCTTACAGATACAACACCCAACAGATGTTGCTTAGATCAGTAAAATATCTCTAAATTCAGAGCATTTTGATGATCATGGTTTTATTGTACAAACACGCAGGGAGCCATGACGTTGTCTGCCTCTGTCATCGCTGTGCGTCCTCCAGGAAACGTGGTAATGCTTAACTTTCAGAATTGGTAGGAATATAGATTGCCTTTTTATTTTTACTTTTACTGTTTCTTTTAATTTGTTTTATACTTGGATTCTGAGCACGCTGGGGTGGGGGCTTCTCAGCCACTTTGTGCTTGCCGTCTGCAGCCAGGCCCCAGCCTGGGGCTGCTGTTGCTGGAGGCGCTGCTGAAGGTGGTCCCGTGCCCTCCTCGTGCCCCGAGGCTGAAACCAGAACTACTTCTGTGTCATTTAGGTAAGCCTGGGGTTTGCTTAGCTGGGAGATCTCCGCAGCTGATAAGGCTTTGTGACAGTGGCGTTGTCTGACACTTCGGTAATGCCGGTGGGTGATGTTCTGTCCCCAGAGCAGCGCTTGCTGCCTGCCCCGGGGGCTCTGCGCCCTGAAGAGCACCGCAGTGACCCGGCCCTCCGGCCACCGGCCCTCACGAGGCCTTGAGTGCTTGATGTAGGATGTTTGGGGTGTTTGGCTCTTATGGGCACCCCAGCTTGTCAGATCTTTCCCGAAGTGACCCAGTGTGTCGCTGCTCGTGGTGGTGAGCTGCTTGGTGCCGACTTCATTTCTTCGCTGGGCAGGGCTGTGGAGCTGTCCCCTTCCTTTTCTCTTACCTGTTAAGGTGGTTTTTGGTATTTAATTGGTGTCCTTTCCTCAAGCAGAGGAATTAACCCTGTAACCAAGAAAGCACGTATCAATAAATGTACTCCAAGAAAGCTTTGAAATGGGAGCAGAAGAGGATAGTGAGCACAGCGGCTGGCGAAGAGCCTGCCCGTGGGGCGCAGGGACGCAGGGTGCTCAGCCACGGACTCGTTCAGCCCTTCACCTTGTGTTCCCAGAGCTGCCACTGCCAAGTGCACTCCCGTCTCTCTGTAGGAAGCAGATGGTTTCATCTTTATTGCCTTTGTAAGACCTTAACCTGAAGTAGGAATGTGTGATCCCCGTCACAGCACTAAAAGTTTTCACTTCGCCCAGTGCAGGAGCCGGAGTTGTGGAGCGCTGCAGTGGGATGGTGTTTCTGGTCCTCTCCCTCCTGAATTGTAGCGAGGAGCGGTTGTGTGGCGGGGAACTCTTCTAAAATGTTGTCTCGCTTGTATGTTTGGTCTTGCTTTGTTAGGAATTCAAGCTCGAGTTCCCGTTCTTGCTCTGGCAGACTGCATGCCTGTAAAGTAAAGGTGGCGTTGGGCGAACAGGAGACGTTTCTCTGCTTCTAAAAAGTTGTTTCAATGACTTTCACTGGGAGTTTTTCATGTAATACATCTGGATCCCATTAGCTGTTTAAAATTGGGTTATTTTAGGCTTGTGACTGCACATAGTTGAAAGGGGGGGAGTACTGTATTTTTAGTTCAGCCTGACTGTACTTTCTTTCCAAATGAGTAAAGTTCAGCCTTTTCTTTCTGAACGCGTAGATTTCAAGGCAGCAGACCCCATGGAAATGCGTGCAACCCCTTGAGCAGGAACTCTGGATCTACTATTTCAATTCTTTTCACGTTACACTCTCCCAAGCCCAAACAAAAGCAGAGACAAAGCCCCAGTAGAGTCCCTGCATCCGAGCTGCAGCCGGGGAGCAGAGGTGAGTCCCTCGTCCGTGCGCCCACGTGGCGCTCACCGAGTCCTGCAGCAAGGCGAGGGCAGGCGCAGGGCCGGTGCCGCTGCCTGGGTAGGGCTGCTTCTCGTACTGCGTCTGGACCACGCGGCGTTTGGGTCCTGGTAGAGGCAAAGGGTAAGTGTCTCGTGCCTGCTGACCGTCAGGAAGAGTTCTTCTTCTGCGCCAAGCAGTAAACCACATTTACCCTGGTAGTGGATTGCAGATTTCAGATTCCTGATGGGTGGAACGGGATTGGAGTTGATGACCTTGAAGGTCCCTTCCAACCCAAGCCATTCTGTGGTGCTACGAATGGATTACGGGACAGCGTGACCCGTTCCTAAGAGGGCACTGGTTTCCATGGTGCGGGTAGCCAGAGCAGAAGGCTCTGTCCCTGGTAGTTTTTATCCAATGCTCTGAGTTTAAATTTATCAGAATGGTTTCACTGCTCTGAAATAGTTTGATTCCACGTACCAAAAATGAGAGTTTCTTTCATGGTGTAGTATATTTGAATCGATAATTAGCTCTGATCTTTGACAGGTGGAGGATGAGACGCAGTAAAACCCTGCGGTTCCAGTTACCGGGGATGAGCACGGGTCAGAGGGCTGCACCCCTGCTTCCATCACCGAACGCTGGGGTATCAGGATGCAGGGTCCTTGGACTCACGTTACACTAGCAATACTTGGCTGGGTTTTTTTGGTTGTCTGCCTAGCTCATGGAAAAGACTCTTGGTCAGGATCAAAGTTTAGCAGTCTGTTGTATCTTTTTTTTCTTCTGATTTGAGAGCATTTTACCTCACAGACTCTTCCAGCACCTGCAGTTTTTCCTTTATTTCCAGTGAATTTTTAGTAGTTTTGCTTCCCTGTGTGCTGTTAAGCGGTTTGCACTTCGGGTATCCATGTGCTAGTGTTTGGTAAAGTGATCGCCCAGGGCTGACCTTGAGCTGGCTGCTCCGAGAGGAATTTTCTGCTGGAGCCACCGCAATGAGACCGTTGTGTGACACAAGGTCACTCTGTATGTGTGACACAAGGTCATTATGTGTGTGTGACACAAGGTCATTC